>VWYI01033997.1:375600-404471 GCA_013399455.1 Anthoscopus minutus
AGAAGAAGAAAGAAAAAAGGAAAAAAAAAAAGGTAAAAGCTAAGCACAAGGATTATGTTGGGGAAAGCTGTAAATTGCATGTGCATACTTGTCTATTTTTTCTATAAGTTTTATTGCAAGAGGTAAAAAATTTTATTATTTAGATAATCTCAATACCATTTTAGCCCTGTATAGGTTGACTTTAGCAATTCAGCCTTTTGGAGGCATTAACCTGCTCCTCTTTAAGTGTTGCATTTACATGGCTGTTTAGAAACTGCTGCCCAAATTTATTTTATATTTTTGTACAGATTCTGCAGTTTATGGTATTGTTTTTTCTAAAAACAAATGCTGTTTATACACACAAAAAAAAATAGCTATTTTGATAGGATTTGCTCACATAGTTCCTGCATAATTCAGATGTACAAGAACCACTTGTACTTTTATACAGAGTTGTAATGTTTTATATGTGTATGGTGCAAAGAGAAAATTGGATCAAATAAGCCTGCAGTCGATTTCCCTGAATGCAAACAAACAAACAAACAAACAAACAAAAAGTGCTTTAAGAAAGGGCTGGGAGCTGCTTCTGTCGGAGTTTCACAAGTGTTTGCTCCCTGCTGTACCCACTGCGCACTACTGTGATTCCTGAATCTTAGAGCCATGTCCTTTTCCAACACGTATGTGAAGCAGTTGGCAGGAAACAGTTGTGGAACTTCAGTCCCGGAGGTCCTGAGCGCTGCCGCGGCCGCAGCTCCCGCCCCGGGGCTGGGCGCTGTCCCCAAGCCCGCCCGCCTTGCCAGGCTCCCGTCCCGCCTGACGTGGAGCCTTAGATCGGCACCTCCTCTGCCGGAGCTCCTGGGAGTGGTGTGAGGGGAGCGACGTGCCCAGAGCCCAGCGAGAGCCAGCCTGCCTCCCTGGCATCCACCCGACTGACGGGCGCGGGCAGAGAGCTGGGCTGGGAGCACCCGCTCGCCCTTTCTTGGAGCATTTCTCCTTCCCTCTCCCACCTCACTGTGCTAAGTGCTGAAAAAGGCAGCTTCAGTATTACTGCAGTGAAGCTCATCTCGTACCTGCACTGGATGGACTTGCTTTAATATCCATTGCTGTTGAAACTGGAGCCAGTCGTGTGACATCACTTGGCATCTCGTATAGAGTTGGGTTCTTGTATCAACTGTGTTACCTGCTTTACACTTTATAGACCCGTTTTACAAGGAATATACAGACACAGCTTTCTATGCATGGTCCCCTCCCTTGTAACACCTGAGAAGTCTTCTTCTTACTGCACCAGTAGCTTTTTTTTTTTTCCTCTAAGTTCGTTGTGGTGTACATTTAATTTAAAAAGAAAAAAATGTTTGCAATGTATCATGCCTATTGCTGAAGTTGCTATGGCATTTTAGTTTTTCAATGGTACTTTAGTTGTCGAGTGCCGGTTACAACCTATATTGTTGACATGCCTATGGCTTCTTTAGGAATAACTTTTATATTTATTTAAGAAATCTTAAATTATGTTTTACGTCATTTGGCAATATTCAGTCAATTCTGCTCTCTTCTTGTCATGGATGAAATTGGGGTCTTGCCTACCTTTTAAGGGGGCGGCTTTTTATAAATTGGCACTTTAAAACAGGCCATATATATTTATTAGTATTTAGATAGATGTAACATAGATATGCACACAGACACACGATGAGAGCAAATACATTTTTGCAATGAAGGAACTCCTGATGGAAATGAAATGCATCATGTACAGCTGCAGAAGGCGCTTCTGGCTCCCAGATCATCTGCCAGGGAGAAGCAGGGCTGGGGAGGGAGGGGAGCTCTGGCCCAGTGGGGTGGGTTTGCTTTCTTCTTTTTCCCAAGCTGAACTCCGTGAAGCACTGGGTGCTGATGGATTTGCAGTCATTACACAGACTAAAGAGAGAGGAAGAGGAAGTTATTGCTTCCAGTGGAGAACCATTGACCAAGTGTAGCTCTAGGGACCCCAGGGCAAAGGAGTGTGGGGAGGAGGGGGATGGCTCCAGCTCCCACCCAGCTCTTGTTCCACAGCAGCCCTCGGCCCTTGCAGGAGAACCCACAGCCTTTCTGTACCTGGAAACACAATCCTGCACAAACCTGGAACAGCACCAGGTTCACTTGGAAATTTGGTAGGCACTTGCCTTACCATGTTTAAAAACTGATTTGTAGGATGCTGGAGCCGGCTGCTTTTTGGGTTTACTTAAATATTTACACCTGCATGAATGCCACCTGCTAGGCAAAAGCTCCCATCAGTGCTCTTTTCAGAGAGCTGTGCTGTTGAGGGGAGTCAGTTGAAGTTTTTGTACCCAGGGAGCAGGAGCCAAGCTCTAAATCCACTTTGCCACTCAGGCAGTGTCTGTGGCTCCTTGGTGCTGAAGCGCATGTCCTGTGGCAGAATCCCTCCAGGAATCCCACAGGACAAAAACCTACTTGATTTGTGGGACTCAGCAGGAAGCTGGGAAGGCTGGTGCAGGCCTGGGTTGGAAGGGCTGAGCTGTGGCTTTCCCCCTGCACTGTCACTGTCTCTAGCTGGGCTCTTGCTGTGGTCCCAACAGCAGCCACACATGGAATTTCTCTGAGACCTACACCAGGGATGGAGATTGACATTAACGTGCAATGAAGTGACAAGATGGGAGCAGAATAAGAGAGCTTTGGATTTGAAGTGATTTTTTTTTTTCTTAAATTATTTATTCTTTTTTTTTTTCTTCTGTAAATATATTTATTTTATTGTGAAGCTAACAACATCTGGATTGTAACATGTACAGAATGTATGGTAGGAATGTATCCTCTTGTAGGAATGTAAATCTGTATGAAAAAGGGTATGGGAGCCAGATTCAGAAAGAATGAATTGAGTTCCAGTCAGGATATGCATGGATCACAGGATTATTTTTTCCCTACACTCTTTTTCTAATATGGGTCTGGTTGTTTGAAATATGCAAAAAAAGGCATGGAGGAGGGACAGGTTTATGTTCAAAATTAATCCTAATCAGGCTCCTACCCCCCACTGCTTCTTGAGAGGGGCCTTCCTTGGCACTCCACTGGAATCTGCCACTGAAGGCAGGAGCAAATGCAATCATCTCCATCGTGCTGGCCTGGAAAAGGTTTAGAAAAGGTGATTTTTTTTTTTTATTATTTTTTAAACACGCATGGGAGGCCCAGCAGAAGTCCCTGGGGCTGGACGCCCACAGAAGGAGGCACGATGTTCCCTCTGGCACCAGGAGTTGTGCCAGAGCCACGTCCTTGCCCGGAGGTGGGGCTGGGCAGGACAGCCCGACTTCCAGCCCAAACCCCCGGCTCTGTGTCCCCAGCCGGGCCCGGGGCTCCGCAGTCTCTCCGGAGCCCGGCGGGACCCCACGGCCCTGGGAGCAAAGGAAGCGGAACATCCCTGTCGGAGAGAGCGGCTTCGCAGCGCCGTCTGTCCGGGCATCCGCCGGCACCGCCCGCAGCCCGCGGGGAGAGGCGGCAACGCCGCGCTGCCGCCGTCTGAAGCGATCACTGGCAGCAGAAATTCGGACCTTGTGCGAGGTAATTCGGTTTTTCCTCAACGCCGTGTGGTAAGAGGCTGGGTTATTTAAAATTGATAATTTTTGAATCCCAAGTTTACACTTTATTACCATTAAATTGAGTAAATTGCAATGGGTCCTGTCTGATAAATGGTTTAATTCATTCTGGCATGTTTTGGATTTTTTGTTCTTGTTACAGGGTTTCTTTTGGTTTGGTTTTTTTCTTTTTCTCTCCTCAAGCCCCCCAGTCAGGCCTCAATATCCTGCTTCTGTGCAAGTTGCTTTCACTATTCTATTAATTAATGAGACTGAACATTTTAAAATAAATTAGTTCTTTTTTAAGCACTTTTTCTTTTTCTGAAAATAAGCCTAATGCAAGTTCTGGAACCTCATTAAAAACACAAATTGCAGATAAAATCCCAACCTCAACTCCTATCTAGTTCTGAGTGTATTCCATACTAGTGCCTACAAAGGCCAAGATTCTGGAAAAGGTGTAAATAGTGTGACATGTTCAGTGCATGGTTGTTTGAACAGGGCTTGTTATTGTCAAAAAAAAAATAAAAAAAGAAAGAAAAAAAAGAAAAAAGGAAAAAAAAAAGAAAAAAGGCTGTATTTCCCCTTCCCCTCCCACAGACCTTAGAGCTGTGCCTTTTCTATGCAATATTACAGACATCTGAAACCAGATTACTGTATTCACATGTAGGTATGGGCTGTAATCATAAAAACAATTGGACAAATGTACATGGAAATGAGCAGTCTTACTTTTGTAGTTTTATATTATACAATAAACAATTAAAATAAATTCTGGCTTTGTTCTTTCCCTCCACGAAAGAGGGCAGTCAGGGGAAGACAAAACCCCAGGAGGGCTGCAGGGGGAGGGCTGGGAAGGTGGCAAGGGACAGGGGAGGGACAGCCCGCTCTGACCCCGCTCCACCTGACAGAACAAGGGAAACATCGCCTTGTGCGAGCCCTGTTCCTGCTGCGAGGCTTTTGTCCTCCCCAGCACAGAGAGGTGCCCGTGGTGGCCGTGCCTGGACTACGCGTGCCGAGGGATGCTCGGCTCTGCGGAGATGGGAGCTGCAGCTCCGAGCCGGGCGCGGGGGCGTGAGCGGGGACCTGCCCCGCCTCTGATGCGCGGAATGCGCTGTCCTTCAGGCCATAAAATCCCAGCAGGAAACATCTGATACCTTAATCCAGCGCTTCATTTATCAGTGCCCTCCTCCCCTCCCCACTCCTCCAGGTGCCCGGTGTTTGCTTTCAGGCCCAGCCAGGAGGGAGATCTCCTCCCTGCCTTTGGCTCCAGCCTTTCTCGGCTGTGCCTGCGCAGCCCCGGAGCGCCCTGGGCTGGCCCCGGCTGCGGTGCTCAGCTCATGAGTCACCCCCTGCGCACGCCTCGCCCGGCCTCCCACACTCACGGGAGCACGACTGCTCCATTTTGGGTTTCCAGAAAACCAAGAGCCAGCGGGGAAAAGCAGAGGGTTGTCCCCATCCCGACGCGCAGCATCGCGGCCGCGGGGAGCTGGCTCGTGTTCCGGCTCAGCGCCCGCCCGGGAACCAATGGCTGCGGGGACACGGGGCCCGAGAAGCGCAAAGAAAGAAGTGGGAGAATTAAAGCCGGCCCTGGGGTTGGATTTCTGTCTGCTCAGCAAGCGCTGAGCTCCCGGGGTACGGCGCGGACCCTTCCGCGGGGGCTCGGCTCCCACCCAGGCTCCGCAGCCCCGACGGGATCAGCTGCCGTACGGACACGGCCGGTGCTGCTGCACCGATCCGGCAGGGCCAGCGGAGATGCCGCTGTTCCACTTCCGAAGCTACTTCGGTTTTGTTGCCACCTACCTTTTAAGAGCTTATTTCCTCACTTGTGACTTGTCAGTGCGAGCTGCCTCCAGCGCAGAACACCCAGGCTCTGCACAGAGCCCTTTTTTCCCCTCCTGAGGTGCAGCTTCCCACCCAACTTTCCAACTCAGCGAGGGCAAACCACCGCTCTGGGCTTTTGTGACACCCCAGTGTCAGCCCCGAGCAGAGGGCAGCTCCAGGCATTTGCCCACAGGCGGCCCTTGCTCTGAGCCCGCAGCGCGGGGAGCAGGAGGAAGGGGAAGCAGGCTGGACTTCGGCACAGGCTGGATGAGGTTCACATCCGAGGTATCTCACACCTGCACCACACCGGGGGAGTGAGGCACTTACCTGGTTTCTCGAGCTGACAGGGCTCTGGGGTACCCCGGGGAGCGAAGGACAGTCCCTCCCTCCCTCGGTAGTGCCACTGTGCCCCGGGAGTGGCGTTTGCAGGCAGAGGAGGCAGCACAGCATCGGGCAGCGGCTCGTTCCCAGCAGCGCTGGCCCAGGTCTGCACTCAGCTCGGTATCACGAGTCAGGGCAGCGACTCCATGGCCATCAAGAGCCACGCCGAGCTCCTCTCTGGGCCCGAGTAACTGGAAGGTCAGGGAGCTGAGGCCAGGCAGCCACCAGCTGTCACAGACCTTGCTCAAGTATATGCTGAGTGGGCAGAAAGACACCCAAACGTGGCACTGAGGCAAGGAGGGGACGGCAAAAGCGCCCTTGTGCAGGACGCTGCTGGTGGCCTCGCCCAGGAGGGGTAACATTCCCTGCCTCCAACCTGCACATCCATGTGGGACACGTGTTCCTCCAGCACTGGCATTAGGAGCCAGCCCTGCTCACACAGCACAGCCGGCTTCCCTGGACCACACGCATCTCGTACTCACCCGAGGAAACACAGCAGGGAAAAATCATTGGAGAATGAAATCCCCTCCTGCCACAGGCAGTGCTTCGTAGAGCCGTTGTGAACCACAGCGAACCCATCAGCTGAGACAGGTCTGCTGGGATGTTGGCTCCATGGCTGAGCTGTGCAAGGAGCTGCTTCTCCTGGCTCTCCCTGCCCCTTTCCACTTCACTCCTCTCCTCTGGGCTCCTTCCCCCCTGCTCCCACTCAGCCCCGGGTCCCATTTGTCTCCATTACTGGTGGCTGTAGCTCGTCTCTCTGCCTGGTCCCTGCCTACATCATCTGCCTCCTCTCCAGGCAGCTCCCTCCTTCCACAGCTCCCCTCCCTTTTGAAAAAACTGCCTTAGCAACTGGCAGCAGGCCAGCAAGATCATGGGTTTTCCCTCCCACCCTTCCTTCTCCTCTGAAGAACAAGGTGGCCAGGGAGGGGGAAGGAGCCATAAGGCCTCATGTGCAGCAGCCACAGGGGTTCTGTGTGAGGCAGTGGGCTGGGCACACACACTGACTTCCACATCTCCTCCTCCAGCACTCCAGGGATGCCAGGTGCTCTGGGGTCAGGAGCAGAGAGGGTTCCTTTTAGTCCTCTGTCCCTCTCCCTTTTTCAACCAACATGTGTCCCCAAAAACCAGCCGATTCCTCCCCAAACATCTCCAGATCTAAAGCATCTGCCAGGGGAAGGCACAGAAGGAATACTCAAATAGCCCATTTCTGCAAGGATTTCCTTCTATTCTTTTGGCTCTGCCTTCCTCACCTCACGCTACTCTCCCTGGACTATTTCCTCTCCTGTTTCCTCTGCTTTTCCCCCTGTTCACTGGGCTTCCTCCCCTTGCTTTCTCTCCTTCACACAGTTCAGCCTTCAGTACTTGCCCCTTTCCTGGTGTGAGCAGGGATGCCATGGATTTTGTGCTTATGCCAAGCTCTGCATTTATTAGAGAGGGGAGGAAAAAGAGGGAAAAATAAAAAGCCTCAAACCCTTGGAAGCTTGCTAGAAGACAATACTCAGGTAGGGTAACATTGCTCTTGCTTTCCTGCCTTACCGTTTGCATGGAGGAGGGATTATTTGGGCTGTTCCAAAGGGACTTTACTGCCTGGCTTGCATCCCTTTGGCAGAGCTAATTTGGCCAGCCTGCTCATTCCTGGGTGTGAGTCTGCTGGGGTGGAGGCACAGAGGGATCAAACCCCCTTCCCTCTGCCCTGATGGCAGGAGGCAGCTACCACCACCCTTTTCCTGCCTGCCAGGGGTTAATACCGTGGCAGCCAAAGTGCCACCTTCAACCAAAGGTTTCCACCTAAATCCTTCAAAAGTGTCACATGAAGTCATCTGCATTTCTTGCCCTGCTTGCTGTTGGGTGGGAAAACTTGGTGAAGCAGATCTGCCTAAGTATAACCTCAATTAAGGGATGTGAGAGGGAAAGTGGGAGACCCCACCAGGAAAATCCAGAGGGGCAACAAGCCCAGGGGCTGTGGATGAGGGGGGCTTTGAGTCCTGACCTGTTTAGTAACAGCATTCTCCTGTGAGGCCTGGCAGCTGGCTCAGGACACGAATGGAAGGGGGGCTCCATTTCCAGCCAGTTTAAAGCCCAGCCCTCTGTTCCTGCACCTCCTTTCTCCAGCCAGAAGTACAAAGAAGCTGTTTCTGCCACCCTGAATGGGACTGAGGATCACCTCAGCCACTGTCTTCTCTAGCATCAAGTTAACACACTGCAGCTCCAGGGACGAGGAACACTTATTCTCAGTTTGGAGAACCTCTATCCTGAATGTAACTCCATTTTTAAAGCACTGGAGCATCCTATCTTCCTTTGGTGGCTGAGGGGACACAGCTTTGGGCTACACCAGGGTTTGAGGAGGGTCTGGTGAGCTGAGCTGCCAGGCTTTGGCTTTCTCTGGATGAAAACAAGAGCAGGGTCTGGATTCAGATCATACTCCCCAGGAGGAAATATGTACAATTGGAAACAGCAGTGATGCTCAGAAACCACACAGGGGCTGGCCAGTGCAGCAATCCAGATCCAACAGCAAGACTTGGTCCCAGCTGTGGAGCTTCACCCAAGGAAGGGCTTAGGGGTCAGCTCCAGGATTGGGAAAGCCTTTTGGGGTTACCTGTGGATCCACGTGGCCTCCACGTGCAGCAGCTGCTCTGTCTCAACCCTTGGACGCAGTGACACAGGGACACCACCACGGGCACAGCCCGAGCTGGCTGCGCTCCAGCGGCGTCACTGTCACATTCCTCGGAGCAGCCCCTCCCACTGAGGAACCTCGGAGCACTCAGACTCAGCCGGGGAGGGAGAACTGGACTGTGCTGCTCTAGGAGTCAGGCTGCTCCCACCTTGGAAAGGAAAAGGATTCAGAGAAACAATAGGGCAGGGGGGCTGGGGAAGAGCTGAGCTTGCAGTTTGCTTTTTTTGCCCTCTCAGATGCAGCTCTGGCAGACACAATGGTGGCAGCAAGGCCACCCCTCGTTTGGATGACACCCCAAAGACACTCAGCAGCTGCAACCAACAGAACAGAATTTCTAAGCAGAGTTCAAAACACTCCCTCCATCCCTCTCATGCTACAGATGACTCCCCAAATACAGCTGGCCTCACCAGTCTCGTGGCTTATCACTTCCTACAAACTGAATTGTAGAAGGTCTCCTTTGTCCAGCCCAAGTGAAGAGCTCTGATGCAGCCAAGAAAAAAAGAACTAAATCACCTCATCACCTCTGCCACTCAATTTGGATTACTAAAAAGCCTTGACTTAGTGGGTTAGGGATCACCAGCACACGCAGAATTACTTGCAGAGAGGAGCACAACAATGATTTGTACACCTGTGGTGTGTCACAGGGGCTCAGGGGATGGAGCAATGCAGAACAGCAGCCACAGCACGGCCCCAAAGCTAGACTGTGGGAGCAAAGCAAGGGCCAAAACGTGCCCAGTGAATCATCCACTAGGAATTGGTTCCACCAGTCTGGAGTCCCACACACAAAAGCAAGGACAACCCAGGGCTGTGTCATCCCAGGCAAAGGAGCAGGGAAAAAAGGGAGAGAAACGTGCTGGGCAGGAGGGACGACTCTTCCATGCGGCCCTGGGGATGAGCTTGGAAAGGTGGCAAGTCCCAGCTTGCTCCCTCCTGCCAGAAACTCCTATTCCTGCCTCTCCTCCCATGCCCAGTGCTTCTGATGTGACCTTCCTCCCAGCTCAACCACCACGCAGCCGCTCCCAGGCAGGTCCCCATGGGGAGCAGAGGTGCAGGGGATGAGGTGAATGGGACAGGGGAAGGAGAAGGGCTCCAAGGGCTCAGGACTTGCCAAACAGAAGCATCCCTTAGAAGGGCTGGTAGGAAAACCAACCTTCCCACAGTCCCTGGGCTGCTCCTGGGGGATAGCAAATCCATGTGGCTCCAACTAACTTCATTTCACACCTGGACCTGGAGTAGGGTAAGCGCTTTCCAAAGTTGAGGATGAAAAAGACGTAATTTAAAAATCAAGAGTGGTCATCCCCAGGACATCCCAGCCTGGCTGGTGCTCACCAGGCTCAGAGCAGGCATGGTGGCTCCAGCCTGCCCAGCACCCCTGCCCAGGAAAAACAGGCTTTGGCATCAGCTCTGGGTGCCAGAACATGCCCAGCTGGCTGGGAAGGGCTCCCTGTGGCAGTGGCACCAAGGGAAAACTGCAGCCTCAGGAACACACACACACACCGAGCCTGTTTTCTTATGCTGCTCTAAATGCTTCACTGCTTCAAGGGAGAGGCTTCAAGATTTAAGCTTAAATTAAGATTCAAGATAAACAGCAGGAACAAATCCATGTGGCCTGGCTCTTTCCTCTCCAGCAGACTTGCAATCTGTACTAGGTGAGCAAGGCCCAACCATTTCTGGTTACGGTGTCTGCTCTATAAAGCAACTGATCTAAACTTTTCTCCACCAGCTTCAGTGAAACAGGCAAATTTGGCTCTGTTGTTCCAGAACACCCTGTGTCATCTGCAGATAATTGTCTACACAGAGAGAATGTGCCCTGGAAAAAAGAGTTAAACAACCCAACAGCTTCGTGTAATATATAATTTATCACCCAGAGTAACCATAAGAGAATCACATCTTAAATGTGGGGTTTGACTGTGGTTAACCCTGACATTAGGGACTTTCTTTCCTTGATTACTGCACTCCTGTTTTTGAAGCACAGCTACCCCCAAAGCCGAACTCAACTCTGCTGCTTTAAACCCAGCTCCTAAGGCCTGCTCCTCACGCAGCCTTTAGCGTGAAACAGGTCCTGCAACTGTACCTGGGCCAGCAAAGGCAATGCCTGCCATGGAGAAGAAGAGTTAAAAAAAAAATGCTGCCTCCTTGTTAACCCATGGGAGAAAACCCAGGCACTCACTCCTGGTTTAGTGTCTCACACTGCCCCGAGCAGCAGAATAATTTACCAACATATAAACGGAGGGCTTAGGGGCAGCTGCACCACATAAACAGTCACGGTGGGGCTCTGAAGTTTCTGTCAGGATGTGGGATATAAAGCTGGGTGAATAACTGATTTTTCGGTTCACTGGCAACCCTGAAAAAAGTTTCAAAAGCAAAAAAAATTCATTTGGGGGTTGACTGAAACAAATGTCTCGCTTTGACTTTCCAGCCCCTTTAACAAAAGTTAGCTCTGAAGATCATTCCAAATGAAAATTGCTTCAAAGAGGAAAATCTCAAAGACTTTCATTCAGAAAGAAACAAAATAGGTTTGTTTCTTTTCTAGCTAGAAAAAAAAAGTGTGGCAAATCAAAACAACTCATTTTCATTTTGCCAAAATTTGCCTTTTTTTCTCAAGATTTTACCCAGTTCCAGCACAACCAATTTACACATACAATAATTTAAAGAGACACATTAGTAATCCTGATGGAATACAAGTTTGTTTTGTTTTAAACAAACAACAACACTGCACAAATGTCCTGAAACTGAAACCAACAGAAAGTAAGCTCAAAACCACTAAGCTTTTCTTGGCTCGGCTAGAGAATCTTATTAAGTCTCTGAATCACAGAGCCACAGATTTGGGATGTTGTGAAAATTAAATTAGTCTTACTTATTATTAGCAAGGCAAGAAAGGAACCAGGAGATTAGGATGCAGCAAGTGGCATTGTGAGCCAACTTTTCAGTGTGTTTCTGCCTTTCTCCTGTAAAGCCACAATTAGTGGCACCCGCGCTGCTCCATGGTGTTTTTAATCTCAGGATGCAGGTTCCTGACTCTCCACTCAGCCTAATCCAAATCCAGGATTTAAGGCCATGCCACAGTGAGATTCTGATTTCACTTCCTGCCTTGTTTCATTTGAAGCCTCTGCTTGCCTGTGCTCTGTAGGTGCATCTTACCCTACGGCTGCAAATGTCTAAGATCCAGAGGAACCAGGAGTTAAACCCTTGGGATAGAGGGGAAAAGGCACCCATCCATATTGACTTCCAGAGAGTACAAGAGGGATGGCCTCATCCCTCTCCTGCTTTGCCTTTTTCTTTGGGAGTTTAATATTGGAGTTTGCTGGCTGCTGGATGGCTCTGATGCCTTGGGAGACAGAGGCTGGCAAGCTGGGACAGGAACACTGCCCTACACGGGGGGACCAGAGACAGGATTGATCCAGATTAATTCATGCTTTCATTCAGAATTCAATTGTTTCACATGCCAGGGAAGAAGTGGCAGTGAGGCACCTTGTTTTTCTAACTGCTGTACTTTTAAATCAAGCCAGGCTATAGCACAGCTCGCCTTTGTAATTCACAGCTTCCAGACATCCCACCACACTTCTCAGTGGAAAGAAAGCAAAGAGCAGATATTCCAAATGTCTCACTCAAGCCTGGGTTTTAAACAGTAGAAAAAAAAATAAAACTGGTTTTCATATGTCATAGAGACAAAGATAGGCAGCGACTATTTGCTGGAAATTGTTTTAACAGATCACAACTGGAAGTGGCTTTAAACCCACAGAAATCCTTGGAAGGTAAAAAAAAAACATCCAAAGAAGAATCTGGATCATCTCAAATCACTGCTACACTATGAAACCATAGCCTTCCCGAGGGCAAACTCCAAAGCAATATTTAATGAGCCAATACTTCCATTTATCATGCGCTCATTTGAATACCAGAGTCCCTACATACTAAATCAAACCTGCCTGCAGTATTATTATTATTGTTCTGTTTAAACAGCTTCTTCAATCCCCAAACAGCTGGCTACCAGCACAGCAGGGACAGGGGTGAGCAGCTGGGCAGCACAGCACCTCTGGTCCCTCAGGCCACGTGGCTTCCAGCAGGTGAGGTGTGAAGAGTTGTCCTGCTTTTCCAGCCTCAGCTCTCCCAGGAAACAGCACTCGCACCTGGGAGGTGCCAGACATCTCTAGCCCTGCTCAGATCAAAAAGGAACTGAAAACCCTCCTAGGTGGATGTGGCTTTTAGCCCTGCACACTGGGAGTAGGAGCCCAGGAGTGGCACCACTGACTGCATAGCTCCAGTCACCACTTCTGTCCTTCAGCCAAAGGCAGCAGCTTCTCATCCCCTCCCCCTGCAGGTTACAGCACCCCACAAAACACACAGCCTCTGCAGAGGGGCTTCCCTGCCTGACTCAAAGAATAAGCAAGGTTGGTTCTGTGCAGAAGAGCATGGAGAGCTGGAGTTTCTGCACCCAGGACCCCTGCAGTCCTTGGCCACAACTCTGGAAGAGACCAGCTGCAGGGAGCTCCTGGCACACACACATTCCTGTTTGCACTTACTCCTGGTTTCACATCTCCTGTGGTGTGCCAGATGAACAGAGGGATGAACCAGATTTGATCCAAATCTCCCCTTACAGCCTTTTGGAAGCAGAGATTTTCCCTTGTCAGAGATCTCCAGCCCAAGGTGAGCACCCACAGCCTACCAGGATAGATCAGAGCCCAGAGACTCACTCACCTCCTTGGAAAACTGCTGGCCCTCAGAGTACCAGGGACCCAATCCCACCAGGTGAAACCTACAGGAGATGGGATGGGGTGCCACTGGTTTTCCTTCCAGCAGAGAACAGGGAGCTGGGGCTCTGTAAGCACCCTGATCACTGCTGCAGCACTTAGAATGAGCAGCTCCCATGTGCACTGTGCTCATGAGACACATTTGTAGCAGCTCAAACAGCATACAGTATCTCTTAGGGTAATTCCAGCTGCAGGAAATGTGCCCTGTATCAATCATGTGTGTGTGTGTGTGATCAAATATAACTGTGTATGACAATTATTCAAAATCAGCTCTTCACAGCAAACTCTAGACAGGGAAAATGGTCTGGGAAGCATAAATTACACAAAAAAGCAAACGCAAATCCCCATTATTTGACACTTAAGTTGAAGTCTTTGGTTAGAGAGTGCAGTCTTGAGTCCATCAGCCCCTTCTGTGACCAGCTCCAAACAGGCAGCAAACAATCACACTGAGACTGTATCATCCTTCCTGACCCTGGCATCTCCCTCTGCAGGTAAAAGACACCTGTAACTCCGGGGCTGCACTTCTGCACCTACAACAGCAACTGCAGGAGAACCTTAACATTAATTTTTGTGAGCGAGTTAGTTTCCCACATGTGAGTTTGCTTTGCAGGAGAAGAGCAAGGCCTACCCCTGTCTTGCTTTCCTCTTTTCCAGGGGCAGCTCTGGTTTTGGGGAACTTACAACAGCAGTGGGGTCTGCAGTGCTCTGCCAGGCAGGAGGGAAAAGCAAACCCTGTTGGAAAGTGGAGCACGATCTCCCTTGTGGTCCTGCCAGCATTCACTCGCCCGCCTCCACCTGTTTGGGTTGCTGAGAAGAAACCAGAGCCTATTATCAGGCCGGCTGCTTTGTCAGGTGGCTCCTTTGATGTAAATTCAGCCACGATCAGATGTGCTGATGGCAGCAAACAGCCAAAGAGAACCGAATGCGCCCTGCACGGTGACCTGCAGAGATTAGAGCGAGCGGGGCTGTAGACAAATCACAGAGATTAAACATGAACGAGCTGAGAAGTCTTGGGAGAAGCACCCAGGGAGGCAAAAATAAGCAATGTAGAAAGAAAACAGGAAAACGAGGCAGACCAAGGATTGACTAGACTCTACTAATGTATAAATCAAAGCCTTCCCCTGCCTCTTGATACTTCAGCTTTGCCCAAATGCTCCTGCTCCGCTTGCTACAGGGCAGCTGGCAGAGAGAAACCCTTAGTGCATTTGCTGGGTTCTGCCTGTCACAGTCAGCACTGCAGAATCAACTCAGCCCTTGCAGAGGGGAGAAAAAACCAGGCTTCCCACACCTACCTCTTTCTTTTATTCTCTTTTGTTTTTCAAAAATTTGTGGAGAGCTGGTGACCTTTTGCAAGGGTAGAGGACCAGGAGGCCTCCAAGCTGGAAAATCCCATGCCCACATCTAAGTTGAAGCAATGCCTTATCTGTGCAGCTTCCATTCCTGCAAATCTGTCCCTGCCTGCAGCTCAGCTGCATTTTGCAAGGTTTCTTTAAAATTTGCAGAGTAGGGCTCTGCTTTTGGAGATGGAAACATTTAATTTGGGGCAGTATAGCACACCATTGCATTAATTATTTTATTTTTAATTTGTTGCTAGTGGTGATGTTCTGCCCCTGCAAGCTCTCCGATTTGAGGATCATTTCTGATTTAGGGATCACTCAGCAGTGTGCCAGGTGACAGATGGTATTCAGACACCCAAATTCATGGGGAAAACCAGAGAAAAGTACTTTTTTCACAGGTAACTTTTCTGCAGCTAAATGAGGCCTGATGCCTCATTACAGACACATCTACCTTTGGAATCCCAGTTGCAGACAGCACTTTCTGTATCCATCAATAGGGGATTTCTCTAGCAACAGCACCAGAACTGTAACATTTCTCCTGCAAACACACTAAAATCCCCCTTGCCACTGCACACCACGGCTCTTCTCACCACCACTTGCAAACAAGGGCAGCCACATTGTGCTCACACTTGCAAACACAAGGGTGAATTTTCAGCCCTGCTGACCAAAGTGGCAGAGTAAGACCAAGATGTCAGTGAGGCAGATTTCTGCATCCCAGGCCTATTATTTGCTAATGAGATTTCAGCTGTGATCCTCCCGACTCAAAACACACTCCAGGGGATCAGTACACTCAGGAATTTGTTGAGAGCAAGTCCTGGACTCTCTCCCCTCTCCTCTCATGATGCAGTGCCAGGCTGGCCTGGGCAGTGCTGCACCTCACCAGGTATTTCCCCAGACCCACTCCCAGTCTCAGGGGAAAGTGATTTTCACACAGAGGTGAACATTTAAATGCACACACTGCAACATTTCAGCAGTGTCCTGAGACAGGTTCTCCTCCACAGTACCAGCATGGTCCTCCAGTGCACTGCACAGACCAAATACAGGGAACAAATAGGAGCCTGTGCCAGCTGCAATGGTCCTGTAAGCTGGAAAGGACCAAAATCCCTACCTCTTTAGCCCTGGACTGGGAAGAATTGGCTCAGGCTGCCTCCTGAATGAAAGAACAGCTTTCCTAAGGACTGAGCTCACACTGCCAGCCTCCTAAGAAGCTGCATTGATTGGAAACCTAAAGGACAGCTATCTGTTCCTCCCTTTCCACTCTACTTCCTCCTCCCCAGCCCAGGGGAGGGGGAAAGTTGCCAGAAGAGACTTCATCTAGGTGGACAAGGATAGAAGGAAAGGGAGAGGACACCCCTTCAAAATGGAAAAGGGGAGAAAATGTTCCTGTAGGAGCACAAAGCAGCCACACAAATGCTCCTTTTGTCATTGTCAGAGGGAGGCAGCTCAGTCCAAGGGAGAGTGGAGTAACCTGCAAGAGTCTGAACAGCTGCAGAACACCCGTCACCAGCTGCATGGTGATCCTTAACTCGCTGCAGCAGTAACTAAGTGACAAAAGGCTTTAGTGCTCCTCATGAAAACACAGTCCTTGCACCAGTAAAATAACACAGCCTTGAAAAAAACCCTTTTTAGTAGTAGAATTCATGGGCAAACGGGTTTCAGATCCGAGCTGCTGAGATTGGGACAAAATGTTTGATGATATTTGGGGCTGGAGACCAAGAGGAAAGGGAGGATTTGAAGGTGTTAGGGAGACACTTCATAACTGCTTTTGATTTGTTTCCAAAAATCCATGTTTTCTATTTGTGCTAAGGATCCCTGTAGTTTAAAAGCCAAAATATGATCCAAAAAAACCTTATGTATCCTGAGCCAGCCTTTGCATTTTTCAAAGTGCCTGTTAGGTACTTTCCACTCTGCTCTGAATGCCTATTGAAGGTGCTCCCACATCCTTCTCCAAGACTTGTGAGCAGCTGAAGTGCTTTGGGGAGAGACTCAGCAAATCTTGTTGCCTTGTGTTCCTTGTTGCCTTTATGCCTGGTGAGCATAAAGGAGTGAAAAAACCAAACCAGCAGTCCAGCTACTCATGCAGTGCCTGCACACAGCTGCCAGTGTTCACTTGCTCTTTCCAGTCTCCTCACACACTTCTTTTCCTGAACTGATGAAGACCTGAAAAACCAGCTCCAACCACAGCAAAAATTACAATTCAGACAGCATATTACAGCTCTGCAGACCTGAGTGACAGCCCAAGAAGACAACAGAATATAGACACCGGACAGAGACAGTTCTGCCATGACTGCACACTTGTCTTCTGTACGTCCCATTGTACCTCAATTGGCTCCTCTGATCACAGAGCTGTCCACTGGCATTGGAAAGACATGTTGGGATAAAGTTCTGTGGCAGGAGCAGCAGGACTGCCCTCCTTTCCCCTGTGCTGCTGTGGCCAAGACTAGCTGCTCCCTCAAGCAATAGGGGAGACTCCCAGGAGTTCTTTGGGCTACTTATACCAAAAAGCTGCAGCTGACAATAAGCAATGTGGAACTGGCATAGGAGAGGCCAATTTGTTTGCTGCTTTTACTATTAGAATTGGAGTCTGTAACAGACAAACTCCCCAGTGTGGCACAGGGTGCTGGATCCATGCCACCAGAACTGTTTGAGTGGGGTGGGCTTTTCCCCCAAGGTACAAGTCCAAAAGGCTCACCCCTGTGCAGGGCCCAGCCAGCTCCACGAGCATGGAGCTGGACACCACAGAAGTCTTTGGGGTTTGTACTACAGCAAGGCTTGGGGTGCCCACATGAGACCACAGCTCCCTGAGGCACCCCAGACAACTCCTTGTCCTACAAGGTATCCATCCTGCTGAGCAGCTGGAGACCAGGCAACACTGTGAGGTCTGATCCAAAGAACTTACTTTTCTCCTCTTGTGCAATGCCCCCTGAATACCAGCTCAGGCAACACTTTCTGCTGTTTATAAGATGAAGACAGTCTTGAAAACTATACCTGCCCTCAGTAAACTGCCCTCACTGCTATTCTGTGCTGAGGGAAATGAACACCAAGTGTTTAATCACTTAAAGAGTCCAAAAACAACTGAGACACATTTCACTGGAAAAGCAAAACCAAAAGCACACACATGGCTGCTGAGCTGAACCTGCTCCTTCCTCTCCATGTAACTTCATTGCTTTAAACATGGAAGGTTTAAATATTAAATATTTAGGTTAGAAATTTAAATATTGATTTTTAAATATAGAGGCTCACACCATGACAGAAATCCCAGCAGGAAACCTACTTGCCTCGTGAGCAGGTTTGCTTGCTGGACCTGGTGTGAACCATGCCAACACAAGGACCTGCCCATGCACGAGCACCAACAAACCCTGATGAGCAAGGATCACTCACAGCAGCTCCACTGACAGCAGGTACAGCAAATGCCACCTGGGGACACAACCAGTGAGGGCACAGGTGACAGCCTGGCAGAATCCCTTAGGGAATACAGCCCAATTTGATGCCTCAGATCAGTATACTGCACACATGGGGTACATATTCTAAAGATCCAAAACTATGCCAAAAGGATCATTAAGCATATGGAAAACCCATGCCAGAAGAATCATTAAGGATATTTAGGCGAACATTAAAAAATATGTATAATACCCTAATCTGACTCTCCTTTGAATTCTTTTGTTTTCTGCAGGACCTCAGTGTCTTTTAGTTCAAGGAGAAATATTTTTTACCCCTTCATATTCTAGAAGTAGTCTCAAGCCTTGCTTGAGGCACACATTCCAATTACTGTATGGTGAAAAGCACCAGGAACCTGTGCAGGTATGTGCCAGGTCAGCAGGGTCTTGACAGAATCAGTGGAGCTGCAGAGGAAGACTCAGAGACCCTAAACTAGGAAAATTTTCTTTGGTGACCACATAGTGAATCCAAGACATAAGACAGTCAGAATTCCCTCTGTCTGAGAAGTGTGTGAGACCTGTGCCAGCTGAGTCCTTCTCAGATACTGCTGACAAAGAGTTGATCTTTGCAATCCATCTGTAACACAGGGTTAACAACATATATTACATTTTTAAGTACAGGCTGACAAGGTGAAAACAAGAGCTCCATTGGTTTTGGATGCACCACATGTGCACCTGACCCCCAGTGCCACAGAGCCACGACTGAGCATCAAACAAGAAAAGCTCCTAACTGCTTAAGCTACTTCCCAGAGAAATTAGCATTTCTGCACATCCCAGTGAGGCAACTCATGCTGGATACCAAATGGCAGAAGCTCACAAATGACCTCCTGCAAAAAAAGCTGGCATGGCCAGCTGCTTCCAGCCAGGAAAGCATCACACTCCTCTATGCCTTCTCTGCAATTTCCACATAGGGCCACTCATTCCCTTCAGCCACAGGAAGCAGGGGCCCTTCAGAGAAGGGTTTCACTGCACTATGCTGATTCAGAGAATAAATCTGCACAGGGCACGAGGCAAGGATCAGGTGAAGACAGGAGGATATGTAAGCAACAACTGTCACATTGCAGACACATGACAAGACTGAAGCTGCAGTTCTAAATCTGTGGCAGAGCTTTGCTTTGGAGGATTTGATTTTATACCTGCAGTGAGGAACTATAGTGTACCTCCTTATCTAAAAATAATTTTTGAAAAAGGTCTTCTAACATCTGGACTTGTATCAATGCTATGACAGGCACTGGTGGTTGCATTTAAACCCCTTAGTCTGCAGTCCAGTTCTCTACCAACAATAACTGGCAGAAATAGCAGGGCTATTGCAGCTCCCACTCACCCCATGGCTGGGACACATTTCCTCTGCAGAACAGGAACTCAGACCCTTGTACCTTTGAAGCTCAGTTTCAGACTTGGAGGAAAGCAGACAGTGGGCACAGTGTGTGCACCTGTAATCCAGCCCAGGCTTTCCCTTCTCTCCAAATGCTCCTGCTCCTCATGCTTGTATCCCACTTTCTCCACCATCTGCTCTTCCTACAGCTATCCCAGCTGCCTATACTCTGAGACTGCTTCACCTTCCTATTTCCCCAACTCAGAGCTTCTGCTGAGCTCTTGCTTTGTGTTTTCTTCTAGCTCCTCCTCCCCTTGTTTTTAGCCCTCTGAATTTAAATGTGTTTTTTCCCCATCTCCTTTCACATTCCAGGCTCTCTGGAGGGTGCAGACCAGAGACCAGGTGCTTGCTGCCTTTAGTGGCTGTGATACATGGCAAAGGCCAGAATACAAAAAACTTCTCTGATTTTGTAGCAGACACTCCTAGCAGGTACTATGCAATTATTAGATGACATATGTTTTTACAAGTTACATTCAAGTGTATTTTGCAACAACCCTGTATTTTCAAAATGATCTGAAATTTAGAAGATAAATATGCAGAGTTGCAGAACTGGCACAAAATGTAAATGGTTGGACCAAAGGTGATTCATCTTACACACACTGAACTACATCTCTCACATCCTATCAAGCCCACCTCAGATATTCAGCTCAAGTGCAGCAGTCCAACAACAAAACTTTCCACATGACGATTTCATTACCAGACAAAATTCTGTACAACAACTCAGTGTGATGAAGAGTTACCTTCAGCACACACCCACTGCATTTGAGGACACATACACACATTATTTGCAGGCTTTACTTTTGGCATCTCAAAATGAATTTGCTGAGCTAATGATATTCTGAGAAGGTGTCAACATTCCAGGTGCTGTGGGCAGTCCAGCACTGCCAGCACCTGCAGCAGGTGGTGGTGCTCTGGGTAAGGCAGAGCTGAACCCCCAGGCCTCACAGCACAGACTTTCAGATAACACAAGCAGAGCCCAGCCCTTCCCAGCAGCGGCTCAGGAGCCTGCAGCTCACTTCACAGTGGGATCTTTGGACTTTGCTTCATGGCCATGTGCCAACTCAGGGAATTGCATCTGAACCAGGTGTCCTCTGCTGCTTGTGCTGCACAGGCACAGAAGCACTCTCTCCTCAGTGACACCAGTTCTGTGGTGAACGTGATGTGCCCTGACATGTCTGGTGACAATGCACAGCAACACAAATGTGCACTAAGGTATCAATTGCCATCCTGCCCATGAGGCTACTGGCAAGATTAAACTAGACAATGCATGTTGTGTCAATGGGAACAGCATGGAAGGACTGGATGGAAGGAACCCCGATGCAGCTGAATCTGCTAGCCATAACTTTCTGCATAGGAACAGAGCTGCCTCTACAAGACAGAGGAGAGAGGCAAGAGGATCCTGTCTGTCCATCCCACCATCAACAACAAAAAACGAGGCTTAAGTTACGAGACAAAAAGCAGTCCTACATTTTAAGGCAGGCAGCATGTACTCCAAAAGGCTGAATTTGGATGTAAGCTTTACATCTTCCAGCAGTGTGAAGGTCTGTGGGATGCAGAAAGAACAAAAAAACCCCATAAACACATTCTGGGTTGTAGCAGGTTTTACAAAGTTTCAGATTGGTACATCAGTCACAATAGAAATCTCCTTTTTCCCTTCCCCCATCCACGGCAGGCCACCAGAACTGCACTCAGAGCCTGCAAGACAAATGGGCAGCTGCCTCTGGAGGCAATTGTGAGGAGACTAAAGATCAGCTTGCAGCTGGCACTTCCACCCCCACCTCTCCTTAATACTTCAGTCCACTTGCTGCCAGACAAGGATCATGAGTCAGCTCCTAAACATATTCTCCTTGAAACAATAGCTATAGCTCTGTGCTGCAGCTATCCCACTGCTCCAGCTCCAAGGGACACGCCACAGTCACAGAAACAAAGGCACCAATTTTAACCTACAGCAGCCCAACACCAGAACTGAATGATATAATAAGCATGCACTAGAGAATACTGTGCTAAACCTGGGAGATTAGCAAAGCTAATTTTGACATATAACAGGCATGAAGGCAGTGCTGTAACGAAAATCTGCAGAAACAGCAAACAGAAGTAGGTTTGGGGCTACATGGTAAAGCAGATGGCTTTTGCTTAAACCTCTGCTGCTACAACAGGGTGCAGTCTGATACCACATCACTGTATGCTGCAGTACTAATTAGAGGGCAAAGGAGATAATTTAGACTTTACAAATTAACTTTACCATAGCCATAGGAGCTGTTCTCTCAACTCTGAGCAGCCACCACTCACTGAAACTCCTGCATTCACAAAGATGGAACCAGCACTGTTCTATCAAGGACATTTCAAGAAGTAAAAAGCTTCCTTTTGCAAGGACAACCTTTCAGCTTACCCAGCTGATAACATCATACTCAGGCTTTTCTGACCCAAGTGCCATCAGACAATAAAGAATTCACATAATAGATTAGAAATCACTCTAGAGATTTCTCAGGACTAGATGCTAAGTGATGAACTGGTGGTGACTACTGAGCACTTAAACAGCTGTGCACTTAGTAAAGACAAGGAAGAGTCTATGTCCATGCACCAGCAAGAAACAGCAGCACCCAGAACATGCCTTATCTGCAGCCAATCCACTGAGACCCTCTGATGAGATGTTGCTCATAGAGCTACAGTGCAACCTAACATGGAAGAAGACTTCAGTGACTGCTGTGTTTCTGGTTTTTTGTAGCTAAGAAATCAGAAAACCCAGCTGTCCTTTCTCATGTCACCATAGCTGGTGTTCCTTACAGCTGAGTGCTGCCAATAGCTTTGAAGAAGTCTCTAACCCCAAATATCACGAGCCACATTGCCCTAGAAGCCAGAAGGGAAACTGGAGACAGAAGTAAAAGACTGACTCCCAACATGATAAAGAGAAAGGAGAATTGAAGGAAAAGCCACAGGACCCTGCCAGGTGTGGTTTGTGGGACTGAACAACACAAATTAGAAGGTTCTGCAGCGCGTCAATTTTACCACTAACAGAGAGGTGAGTAATGCACACATTCTGTAAAAAAAGATAGCAGGCTGTATACATAGGCATCTTTTAAATTATTTTATTTTGTGTAAGCTAAAAGGAAATTTACACACTTAAATCTCAAAAGACCTTGGGCATGCATATTGACCTTTTTAGAGGTTCTTTGACATAGCTCTCTTTTTTCCATAGGAATTTCCCCAGACATTTACAACCCATAGTTTTTTACTGTATATACAGCCTAAAACCATAGCAATCTATGATTATGTCATTTTACACTGTGCAAAATCAAACAGGAATAGTGGTACAACAGAACATAAAAAATTTTAACAGGTAAATTTCATTGTAAGACATTCATATTGTTTTGGTCCTTCTTTTCCAAATCAAATTGATTAAAAAGCAGACAACCTTCTAATGACCAAAAAAAAAAAATCAAAAAACCTCAAGTGTTTAGACAGTAATCCATAACTGGAACAAGAAATTACTGACAGCATACCTTTCAAAAGGCTATATAGTGACAGAGCCATACTACTGAAGTTCAAGAACATAAAAACTGATCAGGCAACCAATCAAACAGGGGGAGGGGATGGGGGAAAAGAAAAGGAAAAACACATCTTAAACTTGTTCCAACACCAAAGAATTTACTGGGTTTTAAAGAAACAATAACTGAAAAACCCACAAAAGGGACAACATAACCTTTTGATTTTTTTTCCAGCAGGAAGTATTTTAATATATGCAGGAAAGAAAAAGTTGCTCAATGCAATCTGAAAGTCTTAAGGGGGAACTTCACAGATTGTGAAGATTGAAGTTTTCATTATGTGTTCATAGGATTTTTTTTTAACTTTTAAAAGTTTTTTAAGAAGGACACCACCAGTGTATTTCACAAAGACATAAATGTATACAGCCCAGCACAACAAAAAGAATAGATCTTCAAAAAGATTTACCCCCAATTATTTACATTTTTCTCTAATATAAATTTAGGACTCCAGTATGTAAATAAATATACATTACTATGTATACCTTTCTAGTGCTGCTTACCAACAAATCATCTGAACTTGATATTTTTTTAATTAAAGCAAGATTGCTTTTTACGATCCGCAAAGGGAAGAAAAAAAAAATCAATAGAAAACGTCCAATTCACATCACTTTTAGTCTACCTTTTCTTGGCAGCTTGTTGAAGGTGTTAATGTGGCTGGGAACATCAACACCTTGGCATGCATGAAAGTTAAGTCAGGAAGGCTAGAAATCACCTTGGCAGCCTCTTCACTAAGATGTTCTTCCTTTTTAGGCTTCCTGTTGGGAAGAAAAGAACAAAGTGCATTAATCCAGTACCTGATATCCCTGGGATCACTGAAACAATCACTGATTGAAGCAACGTTCTGTCAACTTGTCTCCCACTGACAGGCACTTCTGTAAGGTACTTGAAGGTAGTCTAATGATATAATACCTACCTGCCTACCAATAATGTGTTAACTGAGAGAGTCAGCAAAACCTTCCTGTGTATATTGTTGCAATAAGAAAAAAAAAGTCCTATTCAAATGACAATTTTTATTTATTTTTTCTTTTTTTAGCAGCTTCGAGAATCAAGAGACTCACTTGAACAGACAACCATGCCCATATTCTAGAGAAAAAAACCAGTTGGACCATTAGCTCTAAATGAACTAAATCTGATACAATTCTTTAAAAATTAAGTGGAAAAGATCTTGCAAGGACATTAAGAAACTTCTAAGTTACTTCTCAATAATTTTAAAATTAAAAAGCACATGTGCTTTGTTTTCAACACAACTGTTCTCAAACTGCACATCATGCCACTGTACATTGTGATCCCAAAACCCTTTTTCCCCTCAGGATTCAGCAGCAGCAGAAGGTGCCTCACAAATAAGTGTGTCTACTTATTTTGAAGTGCAGGAGTATGAGTAGCCATGATACATAAAGCAGTTTGGAAATCACTAGGGTTTACTTTGCCTTTTGCATTATTCACAAGAATTACTGAGCACAAATGAATAAAGAAGTCTGAATCCCATGTCACTTGGTTCTCACTATTATGCAAAAAACTCACACTTCCCAAGTAAAATGAAGCCTGGCTCAGACTGCTACAGACCCCCCTCCCTTGCCCAGACATCCATACTTTACACACATCTGGCTTATCTTCGAAGAACACAGCCTACTACTAGAAATATTCAGTTTTCCATCAAACATTATTCCAGTTTCAAGAAAGCAACTGCTAAATCCTGTAATGATGTAAGAAATCCCAACTAAATAAGCTCCCTCACCTTTGGGAGAAAAAACCCTAAGACTAGAACACTTCAGAAATCTCCTTTCTGTATCTGGTCTTACTTATAAACTTTAAACCAAGCTCATGAGAGGGCAATGTCCACTCTGATCATGAAGCATCATGTAGTTTTTATCAATCCCCATGAGGTTTGTTTTCTCAGCTGAGCAGAGACCAGTGGAAAGCAAGAGGCTAGATGTTTGCTTCCACAGCAGCCTCAGAATTCCTTAGCTAGAAGAAAAAAAGAGCTAGAGTCAAATGTATCCTTGACATCTGATGATTGTGTTGACCATCATCACTGATCACTGTGCTGACACTAAACTATCACTTTTGTTTGCTAGTTGCAATCCCCACTCGACAAAAGTTCTCTAGATGAGGCAGTCTAAATACTAAATCTGACTTACCTTCACAGAACAGCAGTGGTTTTTTTTTTTCTCTGCTGCAATGGAATTTCACGAGCTACTGACTAGGCAGATTACCAAATTCTGGAGGATAAACAAAGCTGTGTGCTGGATTTACTGAAGGAAGAAGCAGAGAGCCAATATGTGCCTCCTCTAACAACTTCACAGTCAGCTCTGTTTGCACTCAAAGGACTATCTCTGGGCTGCTGAAATGTGGTTCTCACCCACCACTGTGTTATCAGTATCTGGTGCCACTATTAATAATCACTTACCACAAGCCTCTTAAAGTTACAAACTCCTGATGATCAAGGACTCAGAGCTAACAAAGGAGTGTTTGACAGAGGAAGCCAAGGGAAGAGGGCTGCCTTGGAGATGTTCCTGTAATTGTTCATCAGGCGAGATGGAGCTCACACACTCCTTGCTATTTATATTCCTCTTCCTCCTCTGCTCAACTACAGCATGCTAAGAAATGGCACTGCTGGGTCCCAGAGGCATCACTGTGTTTCATTCCATGGTCACATGCAGCACCTTTATCACAGGACAATGCCATCACTCCTGCTGTACCAGCTGCTCTCTCTGCAGAACAGGCACACCGGTGAGCCCAGTCAGGTGTCAATCTCACCCAGCTACCACTGCTCCCCTTCCGCTGGAACATTCCCCCTTGCAACAATTTACCTACTCCAATGCAACGTAAAAAGTATCTATGAAGCAGGAGAAGCTAACACACTAACACAGCAACCACAGCTGAACTGTGACCACGACAGAACTATAGATACAATCACTTGGTAAGGAGACTCAAACCCTTTTTTGAAATAATCTCAGAGCCGGAAGGGGTGAGATGGCCAAAATTCTCCATTCCTCAATGGAGAGAGGCAGGTTCCTCTTCAATACAATAAAACTGGACGCTGCAAGTACCCTTTCCAGGTAACAATCAACACTTTTGGCAGTAAATATCACCAGGGCAACCCTAAGAGTTACTCATTAGCTCTCTAATTTTAAAAGACAAAGCATCATCATCATGGCAAACAGGTTCTACCCTTAACACTTAGCAAACTGACTACTAACTGGGATGTCCTTTAACAGAGGCAAGAGAAATAACCGTGCATTAACTTCAGGCACCCCTTTTGCAGAAGATATTCCTGTTGCCAAGAGCTTCTTTTGCTGAGCCCTGATCAGTGAAGGGGAGTCTTGCAGAGCTTCTCCTGCTCATGGACTCCTCATTTCTAGGTGCCAGGGCTTAAGGAACAGACACCTGAGTGAGTAGACTGGCAGTGTCAGCTGTACTACTACTGTCTGCTTTGCAATCAGAACTTTTGATTACAAAACCATGAAAGGACCCATCCCTGGAACAAAACTTGGTCTCTGCTTCATTCAGGTTTCAAAATAATCCTCTATAGTACATTTTGTCCCCATCCATCCCTTCTCTCACACTAGATCACATTCCCTCCCAAAAAAGACAGGAGGGATACTCCTACCCCAGCATTTGTATCAGCCCCTCTACCTGTAGGCACTAAATTTCCTTTTCAAAGGGATGTTAACACTAAGCCACAAGAAATGAACCAGACTGACAGGCAGGGAAGTTGTTGGAAGAAAATCTGGCAAGAAAGGGAATGCTTTGCCCATCCACCACTTAAATGTCACTGCTCTGTTTTGCATTCCAACCTCTTCCTGCAGCATTCAAGGAGGAAAGTCACCTTTCATATTTGCAAAGGGTTTTTAGGACAGCACCAGCAAGGCCAGGTTTTATCAGAACAATATGCCAATTAGAGAAATGCACTTTAAAAACACTCTATAATTAAGAGTTAGCCTGCTCCATCCAACACCACCCCAAAGGAGAATTTCCAGTTTAAATGAGGCTTTTGGTCATTTCTTGGAAAGGTATCAGTGCTCTGCTTTCCTTCAAAAAGACAGCAGATAAACTTTTGATCTCTGCCAATTCTATGGAACTAGGCAAAGCTGGAGACTCTCTGTGGAATGCTGCACTGGATCCCTGACCTTCAACACTTATTGCTGCTGTCAAAGTTTCAGGCTCAAGCTGAGGGGGAGGTTTCCCTCCTCTACCAATACTTTCCTGCTGAGAAACCAACTTTCTGGTTCAAGAGATGGCTTTGCAACTAAAGACAGGGCTGATTTAGACAAAGACGATGCTTCTCATGGCATCCCACAGCTGAACAGTGGTATTTTCACTCTAAACTTTACCCTAAAGATCCTGAGTTCAGCCAAGTTACAGATATAGGATAGCCTCAGCACAGCTGAAGTTGCCATCAAAGTGATCCTAATCCACTGTTTTTGTCTTCCTCAGTCAGTTATCATGGATGTCTAATAGTTAACATTTCCATGCTGATGCATGAAACTCATTCTCATTGACTTGCCTGTACCCAGCCTCTCCTATTTTAAAGTCTCCAGTTCATTACAAAAGAATTAAAAAAATTGAAAAGAAAAACAAATTTATTACAAAAAGCTAACATTATGCCACACTATTTGGCATACTGCTGAGGCTCTACCTTCTTATTTCTCAGAAGGTTTCTAGCTTGAAAAAACAGACTGCTTTTCTTTTGGGGAGTATGAAATCAAGCAGAAAAAACACTCAGTAAGTTTTTTTAAAATTCAGAGTTGATAAGAACACACAAAACGTATTAGACTGTGAAAACAGCTAATCCTTGTGTGTGTCTGAACTTAGCCTCCAAGTCTGAGGTCCCAGCCTGATATATTACTACATCACAGATCTAGAACTAATTCCTGTCAGTAAGCAATGCTCTCCAGAACAGGGGAAGAGTTCTGACATCTGGGTAAAGTGCTTTAAGAGCACAAGTGAGAGCTTTCAAGTGCATTGTGGAAACAATGTGAAAAAAACCAAACTCCTCATATAAAAAAAGCACTACAGAAAAATGAGGGTCAACGTGTTTGCAAGCAAAGTTCCTTTGTAAATAAAAAGACATCTTAAAGAAAGGTACAAATCTAAGTGTGCACATACAACAAACATACATTTGGAGTTTGTATGTCCTGCTGTGCTAACTTTTAAATTAAGCTTAGAACATAATACAGAAGTATTTCAACTGTAACTATGTTTTCTAATTCCTGAAAGCCAAACTTCCACTACAGTATCTCCAGGAAGAGTATGTGCACTCTTGGATAGAAAAAGAGGCAACCAACATCGAAGTGGGGAGTTCCCTCTACTGGTTCTCCCTTGAAACTTCATGGCTTGCTGATTTCATGTTCACTTCCAAAATCATCACTGCAGGAAAACTAGGAAGATAATTTTCTCAGTAAAAGAGCATGATTTAAAAGAACTCTTGAAAATTACAAATTAGTCATTTTAAGCAAGCCAGCTCCATCCCACCACTACTGTGCCTCTTCCTAAGGGCTGTTGCATAAAAACACATCTAGTTTAAGAGTGCTGAATAAACCCTAAAGCTCACTTGAAAGTGAAGATACATTACCATCTACTTGTTGCATGCTGAGGCACACACTTCCAAGAAACCAGTGTTTTACTTGGTAAAGATTTCTCAGCATTTCTTTTAAAGGGTACAAACATCAATTATATGTTAAGACAGTCTAGGATCCTACTGCTAAGATACACATAAAAAAACAAACCCAAAGAAGACAAGCTTATAAATGGAGAGACTATTCTGTACCCAATCAAAAGGCCAGACTCCAAGGAAGTCATTTGATGTCTAAAGCCTTTCTATAGATACTACCTATAAAAAAGCACAAAACTACTTCATGTGTGCTCCACTGAGGCAGAAAAGACATCCTAAACCAACTACACACTCAATCCTTAACCCACAACAGCAAAACTATACTGATGTTTGGTCACTGAAGTTTTGATGGGTAGTAGAAATATTTATGAAGGGACAAATATAGTCATAATTATTAGTCAGTTATCATTTTACTTGT
>VWYI01033998.1:0-27831 GCA_013399455.1 Anthoscopus minutus
GGTGGGCCACAGACGGGAGCTCCTGGGGTTTGTCTGGGTTTTCTGTCCAGAGCAGGGTTGAACAGTTCCAAGGAAAAAGGAAAAAAACCCACACAGTTTGGGGAACTCCCCTGCCTCAGCTAGCTAAAAACTAACTAACAGCAAAGGAGAGCTCTGTCCCGCTGTCTGTCCGTGCTGCAGACAGCGCAGTCCGGAGAGAGCTGTGGGGCAGTGAATGTTGCTTCTGCAAACAAACTGTGGCTTCTTCTTTCTCCACATTTGCTCTCAGAACAAGTCTTAAATGTGCAGAACTTAACATCCAGCATAAACAGAACAGGCAATTGGGGATACAAGCATCATAATGTCACCCCAGGACATAGGTAAAATTCATCAGCACAGATTTACTGGACCTTGCTCTACCTAAGTTTCTTAGAGTTGTGATGGTATTGCCAGAGGTCATCTGAAGAAGAGCAAGGTCTAGAATATGCATCTGCCCCCTAAGTGTAGTGTCCAGAAACTGAAACCTTAAATTGTGTTCAATTTCTTCTCATTGATCCTGCAGACTTTTCTCTGGTAGGAGAATTCATGGTTCCACAGGGTTGAGTGCCAACACTTATGTGCCAAGGGTGAGACCCAACACTTACCAGCTGAGCTGAGAGCCTCTCTCTGATGCTCCAGATGGCACCTCAGCAATGTCTCGTGGAGGGGCAGGATCACCTCCCCTGACCTGCTGGCACACATATCCAAATGCAGCCCAGGATCCTACAGGGCCTCCTAGCCACAAGGATATCCAGCTGGATCATTGTGAACTTGTCAACCACCAAGGCTCCCAGGTCCTTCTCCACAGAGCTGCTCTTCAGTGGGGCAGCCCAGCCTGTGCTGGTGCTTGGGGTTATTCCTCCCCAGGTGAGAGACCCTGCACTTGCCCTCATTGAATTTCATTAGGGTTCTCTCTGCCCAGCTCTCCAGCCTCTGGCCTATCCAGGTCCCACTGAATGGTCCTGTATGATAAAATAGCCAATATTTCACATAGGAATTATGGTGATCATGTATTGTGCTAGCTCAGGCAGTAAGCGCTTCTGAAACAAGAGACAAGGTTTCAAGCATCACAGTTACTAGGAAATGAGGCTGAATTGGGGTAAACCACAAGCTGCAGTCTTTCTCACCTTCTCAAAATACGTACTTTTAACATCAAGAAAGCTTAATTATCAGCATATTTTGAACTGGACTCTATACCTGAGTCAGTGCTTGCTGATATGGGTGTCACTGAGTAAGAGTAACAGGTATCTGCTTTCAGGCTGGAAGTAAATAAATGATAACAAACAAACTTGCTAAGTTCTTGCACACTTCTTTATCAGTATATATAAGGAAACTAGCATCCTGTTGGAGTCAGAGCCACAGAAAATGTTCCTTTATCTATGCTGACAGGCACAGACATTCAAGAGAACACTGGGTTTAATCTAAGACCATGGAGAAAGCTTCTAGAACCGAGTAGAGAATCTGGAAATGTTAATGTGTGGATTAGATAGAATTATGTTAAGTCACTGGGTGAAAAATACAGAGTTTGAAATTTAGAAGTGAATGAAGGACAGGATGGAGGATTTAGGGTGGTGTCCCTTCTTCTTCTTCTTCTTCTTCTTCTTCTTCTTCTTCTTCTTCTCCTCCTTCTCCTTCTTCTTCTTCTTTTCCTTCTCCTTCTTCACCTTCTTCTTCATGGGTTGTGGGTAATAATGCACGATTGCATGAAAAAATTTGCAGTGCAGAACATGAGTGCCTAGTTATTGGGTTAAAAGTAAAAATAAGCTAGTTGACATCTTGTAATTGGATGGTTTATACTTAAAAGGCCTTGAGAAGAGCCACCTAGGTGGCCATTTCTTAGTTAGTTAGAGTGGTGTGTAGACAAGCTCACTGTAATACAGATAAGGAAAAATAAACAACGAAGTCCAAACTCGAAAACTCTCAGCTCTTCCTTCCTGATCCTGAGTGAAAAGAACTTGCTCACACTCCTACAAACTGAGATATTTTTTAAAAACTGGGGCACTCATTACAAGGTGGTGACCACGTTCGCAGCATCCTTCAACAAAATGAAAATATTCAAATCCTGTTGACAGCAGTATCTTCCAGCTATGATTTGTTGGATATTTATTGGCTACAACGACGATAAGCAGCAGATGCCTACTTTTTCACTGCTGGCACCCCTAAAAAAAACACCAAACAACAACAACAAAACAAACAAACAAACAACCACAAAAACCACCAAAAAAAACCCCAAAAAACCAAAACAAACAAAAGAACAACAAAAAACCAACCAAACAGAAAAAAACCACAAAACACACAGAGAAACAAACAGATATTTGAATGAGTCTGTAACACACTGATGCATCTCTTCACTGAGGTTATAATTTCATGTGCTAAGTAGAATTATAAACATGTCAGTATACTTATATCCCCTGTTCAGTGCCGAGTATTTAGGTCGTTTTGTCATTCTCTTCTGCTAATTGTTTTGTGACTCACAGACTTTGAAGTAGTGTATTTTCCCTCTTATCTACAAGCTGGAAGAGTGCCCAAAGCATATCAGCTCATCAGCCAGCCATTTGTACCTGCTGCTCACTGTCTGCTACTGCTAAATATATGTTAATGATGCTATCTGAGCCTTGGGATGAATTTGTAAATTGTGCTCATGGCAGGGAAATGAATGCTACTTACAAAGGTGACAAAGAAAGCAGCTGCTTTTAGATGAGATGAATCACCACATTATATATTACTCTAGGGTAATAAATTATATTTTCAGTCTTGAATTCATTTCTCGGAAATGTGATTATAGGGCAACTGTAGCATGTGAGAAACCTTTTAAAGTCTCCTAAAATGGAATAAAGATACAACAATAGATTTTTTTTTTAATGAACTGATGTTTAAAGACATACAAATCTGTTACAATGTGAATTTTTTAGAGGTCTTGTCACATATTGTGTTGTAATTTTAAAACAGCAACCTTTGAATACTTTATAAGGCTTTTTTTCTTTTCTTTATGTTACTTTTCAACAACAGTGTGCCACGTTCAGCATGTCTGAATTACTTATGTATAAGATATATCAAAAACAGTGGAATAGTATGAGCACAAATCAAGCTAATTTGAAATTCCAATGTGGTCTAAAATAATGCAGCCTCTGTTAAATATGTTTGGTATGAAAGAAAAATTTAAGCCATCTGTAAGTACAGCTGGAGTTGGAATTTTTAAACATTTTTGAAAGATTATTAAGACATGTGAACAACTGTCTGAAAACTTGGGTTCTGTATTTGACAAAGATGCAGAGAAAAAAGGTAGGGACAATTTTGGAAAGCACTGCAGTTCCTCTTTCTTTAGTGTTTTTGTAGTGCCAGGCCAGGCCGTGCCAATACCCTTCCAAAGTGCTTTTTCATGCCCTATCCTATCCCCTCAAACTAAAAGAGGAACAGAAGAGGTGAAGAGAATTCAGCCAGATGCACAGCTCTAGTTCTTAAACCCTGTTCACATGAAGTGTCCTAAACATGCTGGATCAGTCAAACTGATACAATCTGGGGAAAAAAAAAGTCTTAATAATTTCTAAGTAAGTCATAGAATTTTCTTTCATATCCTGAACCACTGGAAATAGAAACTTAATTTGTCCTTGCTAAGGATGAAACAACATGAAAAAACTTTTGAAAATATTTATATTTAGCCATAATAAAATACTTATCAAAAAGCAATGGCCAAAAATATGTGCAGGAAGTGTAACTGAGAAATACAAAAAACATCTAAAGAATTAAACTTAGGACATCAGGTATTTCAGCCCCACAAACTTCCCAGACCATGAGAGCATCACAGTGGCAGGAATCATCTTAACCCACCATCATTCTGGTAATAGGAGCTGTGCTTAACTTACAGAAAGCAGTGAAATTCACCACATGGGTTTTCACAGAATCACAGAATATTTTGAGTTGGAAGGAACCCACAAGGATCATCAAGTCCAACTCCTGGCCCTGCACAGCACCATCCCCAGGAGTCACACCATGTGCCCAAATGCTTCTTGAACTCTTCCAGGCTGCCCCGGGGAGCTGTTCCAACCACCCTCTGCGTGAAGAATCATTTTCTAATAGCCAACCTTGCTCTCCCCTGACACAACTCCAGGCCATTCCCTTGCATCCTGTCACTGTCACAGAGAGCAGAGATCAGTGCCTGCCCCTCCTCTTCCCCTCTCAAAGAAGTTGTGACTGCAGTGAGGTCTCTCCTCAGTCTCCTTCAGGCTGAACAGACCAGGTGACCTCAGCCACTCCTACAACCCAGCAGCTTTAAAAGAAACCCCAAGCATTCCCAGTCCCTGCACATATATCATGGCTGGAAGATGACAGTGAAATGTTTTGAATTCTTCGTGAATGTGTTGCTATTAGAGAGTGATTATGGAAACCTAAATATCTCCAGAGACAACACCTCTCTGCTGTGTAACCTTGTAGGCCTGCAATGCAGTATTGCCTTCCAGCAAAAACCCATGAGCTCTGTAGGGGCTTTTCAAGGCCTCAGGGCTGAGACTCCTCAGGTTTGCTCTGAATACCTCTTGACTTGCCTGCAGCTCTGTTTTCACTTTGTTTAGCTTCTAGTTATCCAGGTGCCTACAGCTAATTCCCTCCACTTATGTTTATCCTTGCATGGTACAACCATGGTTTTATACAGATGGCTGTAGCAAGAGGTGGTGCTGTTTAAATGAGATGTTCAAGACATAACACACAGGGCAAAGAAATAGAGGTGTGGTATGACAGCAGAGGATTTGAGAAGTCAAGATGAGAGTGCATCACAGGGGCTTAGGGGATGGAGCAGTAAAAGATGGGCCACAGGCTTGGCACTGGAGACTCATCAGTTGTCCATTTTAGAAATATTAATCCTGATCTGTTCTAATCTAATTTTACAGCTAATAAATAGAAAAAGGAAATAATATCTAACATACATAAATAGTACTAAATGTAGTAAATACATTTGTGAAATGCAGCCATCGACCAGGAAAGCAAAAGTAAGGTATAAATCTGCTTTGGAAAACATTAAAAAAATCCCTTATGCCAAGCACATATCAGGGAAGGAAGAAGAATCCAATGCCATGACCATCACATTCCTCATAGTGAGTGACTCCAAGGGCTATGTTTGACACTGTTATCTCTCCAGTTGGTCCAGAGTTCCTAAGTTCCAGAGGAAAGTGAAAGGGCGAGCATGTGTCCAAGAAAAGGGGTAGAAAATATTAAATATTATGCCTGACAATTTCATTATTGCTATGATGGAGACTTTTACTGTACAGAAGTGCTCTAATTGCATTCCCAGTCTCCCTTTTCCTGCAATAATAACATCTACATTCTTGAATTGTAGATTAATTAATGATTCTTGAAGTAGACTATTAAGATTTTTGTTGCAGTAAATAATAAATTCTTGGCTTTATTTATATATGTGTCATGCTTTCTCTTAGTATACAAAGCAGATTTTGAGCACAATGGTATATTATTTCTCACACAAAAGGTGAAGAAATGCTTATTGGCGACTTAGGGGTGCCTAAGACAAGGTAGGCCAGTGCTCTGAGCTCATTGCCCAGTACTGACGCTGACTGCATGGCTACACTGGAGTACCCTTTAAAAGCAATTTGCCAGGTCACACTTTCAATTTGTAAATTCTTTTGTGGACACTGCTTCCTTAAGAAACAAGATGTTTCCAGTCAAGAGCCTCTCTGGAAAGCCATGGTTGTTGCTCTGTTTGGGTGAGCCCCTCTCTCTTGCTGAATCCTGCCTGCCCCCTTTCTGGCCCTGGTCTGTGTCTCTGGTCTATGCGGGTCATCTCTAATGCTGACCATCAACCCCAGCCCATAATGGAGTAAAAGTCACAGGAGAATAGGATGAATTTAACTTCAATCATTTTGGGAGGAAAGCAGACATGATAATAACCATGTCATTCCCTATCTGTGGGAATGGGAGGGCAGAGATTTAACAGCAATGGGAGACATCTGGCCTTGATCTCAGAGGCCAATGTGTTTTGTCTTTTCCCTGGTTCTGCCTCAAGAGCTGTTACCCACAACAGTATCTCAAGGTAAAAATATGATTTTCTTACCATGCTGAAGTCATGTTAAGGTCACCAAAAGAAAATTTTGACCATGGTGCAAAGACTTGTACCTCCATTTCTGGAAATGATGTGTTTACATATTAAACTGAGATTAACTGTGAAAAATACTACTGTGCAGCTATAAGCATCAGAGGACCAGGGAACAGCTTGAAATGTCAGGGAACAGTGGAAAAATCCTTACAGTTTTGGCAGAAGGAGATGGATGTGGGAAGTTTCAGTTACAGATACCATCTGATGGTAGTTTTACCAGGAAATAAGTGTATATTTATATTTTTAAAGGCAGGTTTCCAGCCTAATAATACTACTATTGCTGTCTGCTGAGAGTTGGTGTGCCTGTGAGAGTCCCACACACTGAGAAACTTGCCATAAAGGAGGAACTGTGCTGCAACCATGCAGAAGTGAGAGCTTTACTCAGATGGATAAGCTCAGATTGCTGTAGATACGTGGAAAAGAGCACCCACAGATGTTAGGAGGCACAGAACAAGGTTGCAATGGAATAAGCTTTTATTTATATTGCTTTTTCTGTTGTCTGAAATATCAGGACCATGATTTCCTCATGCAAAATAAACTCTCTTGCATAATGATTATCACCAAAAGACTGTCCAAATAAAATGTTCTGCAGCATAACCACTGCAGAAATTTTCTATTTGTTTCCCTTCAAGTACACACAGTTTAAATCTCATACTGATTTACAGTTTACTGGATTCAGAAGTTAATTACACCAACCTATATGTTGCCATGTCTTGTATGCACAGTGCTTTGAGAAAGTATCAGAATTAACAGCATTATCTTCAGAGTTTGCTCTGACAGTGTACTGGGTTTTGATGTATTTCTCAAAAATAATCCACTTGGCTTGGGACTTGATGCAAAGGGCTAGAATATACACCACCTAAGCCTGAAACTTGTAATCTCCATCTGTATTGACTTTAGAAAAGTTTTCTCTCTGAATTTCAGGTGCCACATCCAGACATCTCTTGAACATTTCCAGAGGTAGTGAGCCCAGCTGGTTTGGAGGGCAGTTCAGTTTGCTCAGGGACACATAACAACACAAGAGAGAACCTCTCCCAGGTCTCCAGAGTCAAGTATGTTACCTGCTGCCAGAAACTGCTGTAACCTGTGAAGTACTTATGCTCACAGTTTACAGAAAGCATTCTTTATCAGTATAATAGAAAACTGTGGCATATTAAAGTTCAAAGATTGATGGTGAAAGTATCTGGCTTCAAAAATATACACAGACAAGTTCTAATCACCAATAAAAAGTTAAGTCCAGATAATTCAGCATGAAGTGCAATTCTTACCCAACAGGTATCCTATGGGGAAAAAAACAGGCTCACCTGGTTGACTGATCCCAGAAGTTATGATGGAATTTTCTTTTACTTCTCCCCATTTTTAAATTACTTTTATACTGGTTTTGCATTTAAGGAGAGCTTGAGTGACTCTTCATGCATCATGTTCACTGTGAAGTGGTTGCCTATGGGAAGTGGGTAATCCCATTCAGGAAGTAGCATCTGCATTTCAATCTATAATTTCTGCACTGTTATAACTTCTGCTAGAATGTGAATATGACTTGCGTGTTTTCTCCAGTTTTAGCCTCAGTCATTTTCCCTTACCTCTCCTGATGCAATTTAAAGACATTTATTCTCATCCTTTCACTTGAGACATGGCTGAAGAGACTGACCCCCACCTTGCTATAGCCTCCTTTCAGGCAGTTGTCGAGAGTGTTAAGATCTCCTCTGAGCCTTATTTTCTCCACACTAAAGAACCCAAACTACCTCTGCAGCTCCTTATAATACTTACTTTCTAGACCCTGCCCCAGCTGCACTTTTCTGGTCCCTTCCCCTCACTCCAGCACCTCAATGTGCTTCCTAAACTGAGGGGCTCAAAACTAAACACAGGATTTAAGTTGTGGCCTCAGCAGTGCCCAGCACAGGGGAACAATCCCTGCCCTGGCCCTGCTGGCCACACTATTGCTGGGACAGGCCAGGATGCCATTGGCCTTCTTGGCCACCTGGGCACACCCTGGCTCACGTTCAGCTGCTGTCACCAGCACCCCCAGCTCCTTTCCAGCCACTCTGTCCCAGCCTGTGGCACTGCCTGGGGTTGCTGTGACCCAAGGGCAGGACCTGGCCCTGGGCCTTGCTGCACCTCACACCATTGGCCTCAGCTCATGATCCAGCCTGTCCAGATCCCTCTGCAGAGCCTGCCTACCCTCCAGCAGATCAACACTCCCACTCTACATGGAGTCATCTGCAAACAGACTGAGTGCACTCAATCCCCTTGTCCAGATCATTGATGTCATGGTAAACAGAACTGGTCCCAGTACTGAATCCCTGGGGAACACCTCCAGTGACCTATTGCACATATGGACAAGCAGGATCTCTTGAAAAACAGTGGTTTTCCAGGGCCAAATGCACATATGATATTTTCTTGGGCTTAAGGCAGCTGGAGGCTGGTGTTTGGAGTAAGAGAGGGAGGTCATGTTGCAGGCTGAACCCCAGTGTACCTCCTTACCAGCGTATGAAAACTGCCAGACATATTGAATTGCTAATTTACTAAAAGAAATGTGTTATTTTTGATATTTTCACCAAGAATATATACTTGCAATATTTTTCCTGTCAATATAAGTGTTTCTTAAAAATATCTTTGGCTGCTGTACAAATAGAACAAATACACCAAGACAACCAGATATAGCAGATTAAGGCAAAGCCTAAGTATGCAATGTTTTTACTGTAAACTCTGTTGACAACTAAAATATGTACTTTTTAATGACTAAATAAAAAAGGTAAATGTGAGGTCTTTGGTAGTATTGCAATCAGTGTACTGGAAACATTTTAATGGAAATTGAATCTTGCAGGGACTAACAAATATTCTATACAAGCTGGCCAGTTTCCTGCATTAATAGACTGGCTGTTGTCCAAAACTGAGGCTCCTCTGTGAAAATAGACACTGTTTTAAAGAGATTACTCAGCAAATACTTCCTTTTTAATAATTAAATTTTAATAATTGTATAAACAGTGTAGTAAAGGAACACTTTTCCAAATCTTTGCAGTGTTCATGTTACAACAGCAGACAAGAGTGTATGAGGGAAAATTACATTCACAGACACCAGAAATAACTAAACTGGGTTCCTGAATGTATAGTTATTTTAGCCAGAATTTATATTTTCTGTGCTGGCTACTAAGGGGGCTCTTTTACCCTAATAAAGAAAGAAAATCTTGAAGTGTTGTGTTTTTTATGAAATATGGATTTGACTTTGTATCCTAGACTGTGAATTTATGCATGATTTGGAAAGAGACTGCACAGGGTGGAGGAGGAAAGCAAGGGAAGAAAAAGAGATTCAGAGGCAGACATTATTCAAAACCACAGTCAAAGACACAGTGTTAGTAGGTTAGATATTAATAGGCTGCTGGATAACTTCATTGCTCCAAAATGCCTGTTAAGAAATCACATTTTATTCTTGCCAGAAGTTACTTACTTCCCACAAAGAAAGTTTTCCTGAAACTTTTTCCTTACTTTATTAACACTGAAATAAGAAGAAATGAGAATGAAGAAGTAGGAACCTTTTCTTGTTGAGGTAGCCGAAAATATCTCCAAAACCAAAAAGTTAAATGCTCAGGAACTGAGAATCTGAACCTAAAATCTTCAGATTAAAGTTCCCTAGCCAAAACCCCAATCTGAATGCTTCTTGAATTTTTCACACTTTAAATCTCTAATAATGTGTTAAAGAATCACTTCAAGTTAGACGTGCAGAAAGATCATAGTGCTCAGCTGTATTGTGAATTTTAAAAAGTGCTAGAGGGAACAAATTTCTATAAAGAGAGTTCAATTTCTGTATGTCTTCCATTAGACAAATGCCTGTTTTCTCCCTCATTAGCAAAGCCCCATTTTGCTATATCGATCAAATGATTGCCTGTCCAACACATAGTGGTGTTTTTTTAAGTAAATCTTCCTCTTAAATCTAAAAGATAAAAAGTGAACTAATTGCAAACACATTCATGACAGTTTTTAAAACCTGATATTTGTTCTAAAAGTCATATTGCCAAGGCTAAAGTTATTACTAGAAAACTAGATACTTTGGCATGTATTTGTAATAGACATTATTACCAAATCAGAACAGCTCTGGCCAAACTTGGACGCTGCATTAAATGACTTCTTGATGTACTCAAGTTGGCATAAGAAGGAATTCTTTTGGCTGGTTCCAGCATTAGCTGGGGGAAATGAAAACTGTGTGTAAAAGGCAAAAGTATCTGCCCTTGCAGTCAGAGATGCTCTCCTAACTCCTCTTTCCCAGGTAAAGCTCACTGAGAGAGCACATTGGGTTACAGTGATCTTTCCACAAAGGGAATGAGCTGATAGCTTTTATGAACTGAATGTGTTGTTGTGGGGTAAGTTGTGTTACCATGTAGATGGAAAGCAGCTGTAGGGTGTCAGGGCATGCAGCAGTGAAGAAAACAGTCAAACTGGGCCCTGGACAGAAAATAAGTAGGTCAGTGACAATCTGATTCCAAAGCAGGCAAGTTGGAGTCAAGCAGATCTGCAGGTCAGAATGGAGTCTGCCCAGCTTACAGGAACTGCTGGTCAAAATGGTGCCAGAAGGGCAATTTTTTCCTGCAAACATCAGCATTCTCCTCCCCATGAGGAGCAGAAGCTGGAATTGGACACAGGATGGGACAGCCTGTTTAGGGGCAGCAGTCCTGCAGAGGTGGCTGGCTGGTGCCTCTTGCACATCTGCTCTCACAACCCAGCTGCCAGGACCACATCCAAATCATTCAGAGCTGGTCTGAGCTGTTTAAAGAGAAGCAGGAACAGACTGCATGGCCTGCACAAACAAGTGCTAGCACAGTTGCTCGTCTCTTTAGCATAAAAGTTTAAATAGGATGAAAAAATAATTTCTTTCCCCAGTTTCTTAGTTTTAACACTCAATAAGGGAAATGGACCTGCAGACAAGCCATAGTTTTTATCTCCAAAACACACTCCAATAAGCCACAAAGGCCTGATACACAGGGATGGATTTGGATCCCAGGTTCTTTGGTCCCAAAGAAATAAAAGCTAAATACCATTTTTTCTATGCCTGTATGTTATCCCCAATGCCTTGCACAATAGCTTTAGAAAACTATGATATGTTAAGTACCATGGACAATGAATAAGTTTACTCCATATGACATCAGTATAAAGGAGGTACAGACAGGACTTAATCAAGTCTACCTGAAAGCAAAGAACAATATACCCTTTCGTAAATGGAGTGTATGTTGAATTCCTTTAAAAGAATAGAAGACTCCAGTCATTCAGAAACATTCAATTCCTTGAAAATATCGATGTAGAACAGAGAATACACTGGAAGTCAATACTCTCACAAATGTCTATTGGAAGGACAGAACCATAAGTCCAGGAACATGGTTTACTGATGCACTTGGCAGTTCTACATTAGTGGTTGGACTCAGTGATCTAAAAGATGCTTCCCAAAATAAATTATTCTATTCTATTCTATTCTATTCTATTCTATTCTATTCTATTCTATTCTATTCTATTCTATTCTATTCTATTCTATTCTATTCTAATTATTTTCACCACAACTGTCTCAAAAGATCTCTAATGTGCTGAGAACATCTGTGACCAGAGACACGGAAAATGTCAATGGAGTCTTGATGCTAACACTTCTGCCAAAGATGAATGACGGAAGAAGTGAAGAAGCCTAGTAAATTGGACAGAGTTCATTTATTTCCAGGCTTGGACTAAACTGGAGCTTTTAATCTTTATGAGTAACTGCTTGCTGGCAACCAGTTAAAAGCTGATGGGTCAAGAGTGCCCTAGGATCAAATCTCACATGCAAGTGCAATCTCATTAAAACAGCTTAACAGACCCAATGTGTATCAGATTGTTCCTCTAGAGAAGAGTAAGGGTAGTATTTCCATGGCTCTTCTTCAATGTATTGAACACTAATTAAACTCTGCCTATGGTGGACAAACCAACTCAGCTGAGCAAAGAGCCGTCACAGTCCCTCTGAAACCACTAAAATGTTTCTAGCTGGCAAGCCTAGCTAACATAACATCTGGCATGAAAAATAATCCATCACATAAGCAAAGACAAGGCATTTTACTGCTCAAAGTCAGATGGGATCCATTTCCCCACGGACTGTGAAAGCCCTCTTTCAACAATATTTGATTAAAATCGTTTAATGTGATTGAGAGTGCATCAGGCAAGATAAATGCTGACCTAGCAGCAGTCTCCCACTCCATCCCTGCTGCCAGCTCAGCAGGTGAAGTTGCAGCAGGACCACTCTAAGGAGAAAGGGCACATGCAGCCATGTGTGCAGCCTGCAGATCTGTGGAATGATGTGTCAGTAGACTGCAGGGCTGCTCTTTCCCCCAACATCCAGACACAGAGCAGGATGCTGCTGACTCAGGGATCCACAAGCAGCTTTGCATGGCTTAGCTGGTGTTTGTATTCTAAATTTTTCTCCATCTGTTTTGCCCACACAGCAAGGCAGAAATAAATAGCCACAGTAAAAATGATGAGCCAGTAATCCATCCTGTTCCTGTGTTCCACAAGGTGGAACAGGAGAAGGAACCTGATGGGAGAGCATGGTCTCATGGCTTAGCAAGGGCACCAGTGTGCACTGAGGCTATCCCAGTCATGGGGAGGGTCAGTGGATAATGACATTGCTCCCATTGTATACCGAGTTAGTCAAAGATCAAACAAAACCCTGATGTTCCATCTAATTCATACTCATTTAAAGAATGTTTCTGTGTGGTTTTGGAAATTAATGCAATGAGCTGAATTTTGAGGACGGACATTGTAAAATGACTCCTTATAAAGGACTTTATTGGTCGGGTTTTTATAACAGCACCCAGAAGAATTAGTAAATACAGAACTAAATACAGATTATCCAAAATGAAGTTTGGCCAGTGATCAATAAAGACTACCAGTTAACATTAAACAAAGGCTGATTTATGTAATTGTTAACATGGCTTGTGCAATGATCCAAAAAATGAATAGAAGTCAGAATACAGCTGCCTTTCAAATCCATGCCCCAGATAGGAGACAGACACAGGGGATTTTGTGATTTGACCATGCAGTATAATACTCAGCTTTTGGCAATTGAATGATATGTTATTGATTATGTGTACTAGAGTTGTCCAGGGAGGCAAGAGTTTCCATGTAATTTAGAATATGTATTGAATTGGTATCAGAGAAAATACTTAAGAGAAACAAGATCAGCAAAGAGCGCGAACAGAAAATCATTCCTGATGAGGAATCTGGGCTTTCCATTTCAGAGCAGATTAAAGGTGTTTGTGCTCCATCAACTGAGAGTCTACAGAGGGAGATTTTAAAAGATATGGAACACAGATTTATTTCCCTGGAGCCACCCTTATCATACAAAAGGTCTGCAAGCACATTTAGTGTGTAACTTCAGAAACAATATCCCATTACATAAACCCAGATGTACCTTTTCCAAGGCAGCACTGTTCATCTTGCATAAACAACTGCTACACACCTAAGTATCTCTGAAGATTTGACTGCTCTTTGTGGCTACTCCAAGGTACAGAAGCTGCCAAAAGCACTCAGGAAGGCTGCTCTAGCAGACACCCCAGCAGAATCTAAACACTCAGGCATCTTCCACTATGGAGAGAGATGCTGTTTGAGGAGGGGGAGTGCAACAGTGGAGGGTTCTTATGTGAATTACACCACTGCCACTGCAACATCTCCATAGCAGCAGTGGGGTGGTGCATAGCTGCCTGAAACCAAAGCTGGAAATCTCGACAGAAAAATGGGAGACAATGCTTGAGCACTAAACGAAAGAAAGAGTTGGGGCATCTCCAAGGAGTTTGTCTTAATTACTGCAAGGAATTAGGATATTGCATGTCTTCGCTTTGAATTAAGTGTGAATTGCAATGATCACTTCAAAAGCAATAGGCTGCCAGGTGAAGTAATACAGATGCAAGAATGAGTGTGCTTTGCATCACACCTCATAAAGACGGTCTGATAAGAGAGTCAGAGATATCTTAATTTCAGATTACTTTTGGTTACTGGGATGGAGTTTGTTCTCTTCACAGTAGCTTCCATGGGGCTGTGCTTTGGATTTGTGCTGAAAAGAGTGATGCTAACACAGAGATGCTTACACAGTATTAAGGCCTTCTCTGTGGCACACCCCACCCCACCAACGAGGAGGCTTGGGCAGGGCGCGAGAAGCTGGGATGGGACACAACCAGGGCAGCTGCCCAAGAATGGCTACAGGGATATCCCACGGTGTACAGTGCCATGCTCAGCGTAAAAAGCTGGAGGAAGAAGGAGGAAAGGGGTGAGAAGTTCAGAGTGATGATGTTGGTCTTCCCAAGTCACCACCATGTATATTGGAGCCTTGGCATCCTTGGGGGTGTCTGGACACATTCCTGCCTATGGGAAGCAATGAATTAATTGTGCAGCTTTTACTTTCCCTGTTAAACTGTCTGTATCTTAACCCATGAATTCATTAACTTTTACTCTTCCTGTCCTCTCATCACTCTCACTTGTAGAGAGAGTGAGCAAGTGGCTGGGTGATGCTGAGTTACCAGCTGGGATTCAGCCACGGCACCCTTCACAAGGACTGTTTCAGAAGGGGAGAAAATAGAGCAAGGCTTTATGACACTGCTTTGCCTGTCAAAATGTAATTGAGATTGTATCACAAGGCTGAGATTCTACACTGGATGAATCAATCCAAAGGATTCCATGCAGAAGAAAGATAAGTCACACTGTGTTGAAGCCCCACATGGAAACTCTCATTATTTTGGATTAATAGAGCTTGGCATAGTGTCTCCAATTGAGCAGCTGCCTATGAAGAATTGTACTCTTTCCCTGCCACATGTGTAATACTGACAAGATACCTATTCTTTAATCTGGCACTGGCTTCCTATTCTAACATCCCTTCTTTCCACATTTAAGTGGAATTTCTCTTCCAACAGGAAATCAGCAGAAAACCTCTCAGCAGCTGGAAAAAATAATAAAAGAAGAGGACTAGAAAATTTGAATGTATGGAAGAATAAACTCTCCTTGTACCTGTTAACAAAAACTGATATTGCAACAGTCCTCACATCCTGTTTCTTCAAAATAAATAGGGCATGGACGATACTACAACAGCCATAAAAAGTATGTAAATTCTAGTTAAATGCCTCACATTTTATACTATGACTTTATTTTAAGCTGGATAAAAGCCAGAAAATTCAGTTTTCTTCTGAATAAAATTCCAAAACATTTTCCAGGTTGTTTGGTTTTATTATAATATATATTTTTGAAAACTGGTCCAAAACACAATGAAAAAGTAACATTTTCTTCCATTTGCAAACAGTTCCTATATTCTATTCTCTTTATAAACCATTCTGTTGCAACTGTACATTTCAGAGTGATGTTATTCCATGCAGTTGCTCCAGCAAGCTATGAGCAGATCTTCTANTATTTTAGAAGTGTCTTTTCTTAGTAAATCTCAGTGTTCTCGATGGCTGAAATAGAAACACATAATTTGTATTTCTGCCACACAAAGAAGCTTCTGCCTTGACAGCCCCAGAGGCAGGAAGATGAGAACTGCCATTGAATGCTCCCAGTTGGGCTCAGCACATCCAGTCTCCAGCCAGAAACAAAGGAACAAATCCCCACTGCAGCTGCAAGGGCTCCATGTGGTGTAGAGGCTTTCAGACCCTCTCCATGCCACAGCAGACAGTGGTTCCACAGATGCTGAGGTGTGATGCTGAGCAGTATGCAGCTGATAGGAATTATTAAAGGGCAATTTAGTGAATTAGGCTAATGATTCACATGAATTCACTCACAGTGGTTGGTGTAGCTGGAGGGCCAGAACAGGGTCTTCTCTACTAGAGTGGGAATCCCAAACCAGCAACCAGCTAAAATAAGATGGTGCTTTACAAAGGCTTCCTGTCAGAGGGCTCACAGGGGCAAGCAGAGAACTGGCAGGTTTGACAGGACTGGCACCCATGATGATAAAACCAGTTGCTAGTACAATGTTGACAGATTTCCACTTGCCAATGTAGTTAGATCTGTGGGTGTTTCATCATTCACACCTTTGACATTTGGCTTATGTTCATGGAAGAATAGAAAACAACTTCATCCCTGAAAGTATTTCAAAACCATAAAACAGCTATCCATAAAACCAAAGTAGGCGTATCCCATTTCTAATTTCTAATCAAAATGTGCCTTGCCTTTAGATAGGGAATGCTCTAAATGACTAAAGAGCACAAGTCTATACCACCTCCTGTTCCCAGCAGCATAGCTGGCTGGGGCAAGAGCAGCTGATTACTGGATGCAAATGTTTTGTTACCAGAACATCTCCCTGCATTACAATGCTAAGTACATAACCTACTCAGAGACCTTCAGTGATCTCATGCGGGAGTTTAGATCAGCTGGGCTGTAGGAAGATTATGACCCAGTGAAGTGCTTACTTTAGCCTTTTTGATGGATTGCACCTTCCTGTGAGGTAATCCAGTAAGAGTAAAATCCAGTTGGCTCAAATCTTTCTCTACTAATTAATTCAGTTAATATGTAAAACAAGAAAGGTGAGATGGAGTAATGATAGGGGGGAAAAGGGGGGAAAAAGAGGTTCAACACCAGTGATAACAGAACTAGCAAAATAACACTCATCCAGTAATAGGTTTAATTCTGTCTGTAGGACTCACTTTCTTTTACAAAATTGCCTGAGTGGTAAATAAATGAGTTTTTTGTCAACTCTGACTTTGGCAGGAAAGGGCACCACCTTGTGAACGGAACAATGTTGCGGTGCATTTGCATTCCTGTGTTGTAAGTATTATGTTGGCATGCTCTGTCATCCCCCAGTTCAGTTGGTTTACCCCAGATTATACTCCCTCGATTACCTGTAAATCCCTGTTGTAACCCCACCTCTTCTCCCAGAATGTTCGCTGTCCCTCCCCTCTGGGGTGTCAATCTCGTATTGTGCCTTCCCCTTTGAGGGCCAATCCACCCTGCCCCCTGCCCCTTATTCTAGTGAATTTCTTGCCAATCCTCCCTTCCATCCACCCCCAGTTTGAACCTCCTCCTTGGAAATCCCCTAATCCAGGATGCCCTAGTGGATCATTTCCCTGCTTGTTAATCTGTGTCCCCTCCCTGTGTTTCCCCATTTGTTAGAGCATTGTAAGCCTCACCCTCTGTACCTCCCCTGGTTCTCTCTGATTTGATGAAAAGTTGTAACCTCCCCCTGATCCTTCGCAGTATAAAATCCTGTGCACACCCTTGATCCTCGCTCTTTGTTCCTGATCTTTTCCCGGTTCCTGGAACCCATACAAAGAGCCTCCTCCTTGGTCCTTGCCTCCACACTCCGTGCTGACAGCAACATCATGTCATAGAGCATAGAGGGGCTCTGAGCTGCCCCTCTGATCAGACTGCTTCAGAGGGGTGTCCCACTCTCGGTGTGGTGTTGTGGGATTGAGCTAGCCAGCTCTGACACCATGACAGAAAAAAATTAGTCAGTCTTTAGTGTTTGCTTCCAGAGAGCAGCCAGGCTGCCCTGGCTTGCAGGAAGCCCAGGGGCCAGTCCCATTTTCACTGTGTGCAATCAGGTTTGCCCACCCCTAGCAGGTCACATAGGAGCGTTCATGTGGCCCACATCATCATGCTGTTGTTTGACCCTGAATGATTTCCTGTTTCCCCCATTAGGCTTCAAATCAAAGGTAAGAATTATTTCACACCATTATTTGTCCTGAAGAAAAAGCTATGCTGAGAAGAAACAAATCTTCAAAAATATAAGGTCTCAAACTTTGGTTTGCAAGCTCAACTCTTTTCTAATCTACGTTCACTACCTCAGACAAACAATTCCACAATTCATCATGCTGAGAAGGTGCCTGAAATTACTGCACTGAAATCACTGAGAATAACAATGTCCCTGAAATTCTACCACTTTTGCAGGGCTTAGGTGTTTTGCTCTGAGATTCATTTGTAATGCAGTCGCTAAAGAAACAAGAACTCTTCTGAGGTAAAGCATTTAATGCAGAACTAATTTTTTATGTGGAGAGATTTGCTCCTAAGCAGCATGTGGATTGACAACAAGACCTTGCCTTAGAAAAGTTTGCCCCTCCAACAAAGAATTCAGTAGAAGATAAATTGTTTTGGCATTCTTATCCTCGAGGGTCATCACTGAATATTTTCCTTTGGAAAATAAGCCACTTAAACAATCAAATTAAATATATGCCAATAAGTTATACATTGGACACAGGGCTCAAAGGAATTCTAAGTAAGTTTTACAATTACGCATAATTAGAGGGCAAAGTGGCCCTGCAGAGAGATCCCAACAATTAGAGGAATTGATCATTAACACCCATATGAAGTTCAACAGAGAAAAGTGCCAGATTCTGCACCTGGGATGGGGCAGCCCTGGATGTGCAGACAGACTGGGGAATGAGAGCTGTGCCATGGAAAGGGCCCTGGGGCTCTGGTCCATGGCAAGCTGAGCATGAGGCAGCAGTGCCCTGGCAGCCAGGAGGGCCAGCCCTGTCCTGGGGACATCAGGGACAGCACGGCCAGCTGGGCAAGGGAGGGGATTGTCCTGCTCTGCTCTGCTCTGCTCTGCTCTGGGGCAGCCTCAGCTCCAGTGCTGGGGGCAGCTCTGGGTGCCACAATGTAAAAAAGATATTTTAACTACTAGAGGGAATCCAAAGGAGGGTACAAAAGAGAGAATGGTCTTGAGGGGAAGGAAGCACTCATGAGGAGGAGCTGAGGTCACCTCGTCTGTTCAGCCTGGAGGAGATTGAGGGGAGACCTCACTGCAGTTACAATTTCTTCCTGAGGTGAAGAGGAGGGGCAGGCACTGATCTCTGGTCTGTGTGACCAGTGACAGGACCCGAGGCAATGGCCTGAAGCTGAGTTGGGGAAGGTTTACATTTGCTATCAGGAAAAGGTTTGTCACCCAGAGGCTGGTCAGGCACTGGAACAGGCTCCCCAGGGAAGTGGTCACAGCACCAAGCACAGGGCATGACTCTTGGCATCTTCTGTGTAGGGCCAGGACTCAAAGATCCTTCAGGGTTCCTTCCAACTCAGCAGTCTAGTCTCAGAATTCTACAGTTCTAGGACATTTTAGTGAATGAGAAATAAGGACAGCACAGTCAGTTGCTACACTTATTTGAGAACTGATGCATGTCTTCAACTAAGTAGCCACTGTGCTTATTCAGTCACTTCTCCTACTGACTTCCAAAACCAGAATCCTACAGTTCCTCTCCTGCTGATACTGTCATCAGAAGCAAAATATAAGCTCATATAAAATATGTGAGCCCTGATACTGTTAGGTAGGTCTGCAGCTGGACCTCCTGACACTTCATTAACCCTTTATCAGGAAGCCTGGCTGAACTGGCTAGGGGAAAGAAGAGACAGATGGCCATTTGGGATTAGTGTATTCTTACATGCAGATTGTGTGATCCACAGGAACTTGGAAGCTTCCAGGAAAAGTGAGCTTTATCATCAAGTAGAAGTTATAAGAACTGAGCAATATGCAAGTGAGAGAAGGTATAGTCTGCTAGTGTTTGGTTTTGAGAGGTGTACTTTAAAAATTTCCATCCTTATTTTGCCAGTTACATTATGGATCACAAAATGATACAGCAGAGCTACATAATAAGGGGTTAAAATGATTTGATTAGCATGGATCCAAAATATACTTTTCAGGGTAACAGATACTAAGAAGTCATTTTCTGAAGGTAAGGTAACCCAAGCCACATAATTTCTCTCTTACTGACTCCACATTTATTACCATTTCCACAAATATGGGCAAACAAATAAAACTTTATTTATACTTATGTTTGACCTGAAATAAGAAGAGCTGATCCCACATTGTGCTTTGCAAAAGACCTTATTAGAGAGTATTAGACAGTTGGCATGCATAATACATCCAGTTTATTTTGCAGTCTGATTCTGTATGTCTGCAGTGCCAAAGTGAAGATAGAACCATAATACATGTTAAACCTACACTGTCTCCACCTAGCCACAACAATGTCATAGTGACATGTGCTTTAGCCCCTGTTAGCAGCATGTGCAACTGGGGCTCAAGGGGTGTGTTTCCTTTGGACATGTGTCAAAACAAGTCGCCTAGGTTACCCACAAAAATGGGCTATCTATTGCCTACTCTGCTTTGTGCCCTGCCAACTTTTGGGCCTATTCTCTTCATGTAATTTCAGAGGAGGAAAGGACCTTCAGCTGTTTATTATGGGTTTGTACAGAGCCATGTACAAGGTTGGAGCATCTCAGCACTGCTGCACTATGAGCAAAGAGGGATTAATTAATAGGCTCGGAACATGGCCATGAACAAAACAGCAGTGTGGTTTTGGAAACACTGTCAACAAGGAGAAAACACAAATAATTAAGCACAATCTTTTCCTGCTGTGAGGCATTTACTCACATAACAAAAATATCAGTCTTGAATTCATTGTAGAAAATGCTTCCCTTGACAGCCAAGTTTAGAAGGCTGTCCTTTCAAATTAATTTTAATTTAATCATGTGGGAGTAAGGGAGACAGAGGTCTTCAGTGGTCCCACCACTCTCCTTTATGGTTTGTGTTTTAAGGAGAGATGGAGGGAGGACCATATACAGCTGAGAAGATTTTCCCAAGATCTATAGTCTCCAGAGGCTAGTTGAGAACATCTGTAACAGCACAGCCAGCATCATAAGACTTTACATGTTGCTGCATTTCTTCTGTTTTCTGAATCCCATGTTGTTCAATCAGTATCTCACTAAGAATTTCAGCAAGGGAATATAGGATGTCCTAATGGTAAATATATGAGCTGTAAATGCAACCAAAAATAAGGATCATATTTTACTACAATACAGAAAAAATTAATTTGATGTTCAAATTTGACAACCCTCAAGCTTAGTTTTTTAATACAAGAAGCAATGAAATAGGTACCTATAAAGACTCTGAACCGGAAACTTCCCTTGTAACTATTCCTTTTAATTGGAAATAGATTTGTTAGAAATAGTATTAAATACCAAAAAGAATGAAAAACAGGGACTCAAGAAGCCTGAAAATAATAAATTGCTGCTACATAGCAACTAAATCCATAAGGTAGCCTTGCCAAGATATTACTGCTTTGATATTACTATAAGATATTACTGCTTTGTCCAGTAATATTTTTCTAATGCCTTCAGAATGAGAATTGTGCTATTTACTCACAAAGTTATTTATTACACACCATAACAATTCTTAGTGTTATGGAAAATATGTTCGTGCATCTGACAAGACTCTCATTTATTACAATACTCGATAAAACTTTTCAGGATTCAACACAACTGAGTTATTTCAATATGAATAGGAGAAAAAGAAACTTACAGAGCTTCACAGATTTAAAAGACTTCAAAAGAATATTTGGAGTTGAAGAAGTAAGAAAGAAGAGGAAAAAAAGATGAAAATTAGAATATATGATTAACTATAAGAATTCTATCATTTATAAAAATGACCTTACAAAAAAATTAAAAGATCAATCTAAAATACAACATAACTAATGTCCAAGTCATATTACTAGTTCATAATTAAGGAAAGAATTGGCATACTCAGTAGATTGATATTCAGCCAGGCAATACCAGCATGCTATGTAATTTCCCTTTAGTAAGGAGCCTCATTAATCTCTTCACCAGTTAATTACATAAAAACCCTCCCATCTTTCATAATGTTTTTACAGAAGATGCCAAGTCTAAAGATAGACTTGGCTACATTTCGGTATCTAAAGATAGGTATTTTTTTGTTAAAGAAATTTTTATTTTCCATTCTAGTTCTGGATAAGGTTTGACCTATGACATCAATCATATGGTCTTTTTCATTATTGAAGGAACTACAAACTCCTTGTTTGCCTCCTCAATGATATTTACTAAACCTTCATGAATAATAGATGTTAAGCAAAAAATAAGAGTTCACGTGGCTAACTTGGCTGAAAAAGTCCATATAGTAATCTTACTAAAAATACTAAAAGGTTTAGGTAATTGCAGAGTTGGCTTGAGATCCAGAACCAAAAAATTAGTCATAGATTTGTGAAAATACGCCACCATACTTATGAAAAACACAGAAAAAGCATGTGACTTTTATTTAAATATTTAAAATATTTAAAATATTTATATTCCTGCCTTTTTCCTACACAAGACTACATTGTTTTCAGTGTCAGAACTAACATTCCCAGTTCCTATAGCTTGTATTTTTCCCTGAATATCATTCATCTCTCTGGACCTGGCAGCTCCTGTTCTTTTGTGTCAATCATTCCTAAGCACATTGTAACCACAGCAGTTCTTCAGTTTATGACCTTCAGTTATGAAACCTGAGGGGTAGCCTCAAGTCAGCTTCAGTCCCTCAGCTATTAATTTATTGAAACATATGCTCACATGCTAAAGCCTTCAAAATCTTCTGGACATTTCACTGGAGAAAATCTGGCTAAGGGTAGTAGCAGTAAAACTTGCTGCTGTTTAAGATACAAGGGTTGCCCCTTTCACTTTTGGATAGGGCTTTTTGGTGCTGGCCATGGAAGCAGAGCTCGAGCTGGGGCAAAGAAGCCCCATAGGGTATTTGGTACCACCTGTCATAGCAGGGAAGATGTGGCTTCTTCTACACTGAGGTTGAAAATGGTGGTCACAGTGAACAATTCTTTCACAAGGACAGAGAGAGAGAGAGAAAGCCCACCAGAATGTATGGCTAACACTGGGTTTAAAGAATAAAATGCCATGTTTGTACTTTGTATATATGTAATTTTCATAAGCACAACTACATTGGGTGTTTTTCCACTTAGGCATCCAACAGGTTTATATATAAGACAGTAAATATCCTTGTCTGTTCAATAGGTTAAAAATATTATAGATTTGCTTTCTTGACCATGTATTCTGTAAGCAACACCTGAGACTAGAAGGCACCTCTGGCAATTGTCCTCTCCAACTCCTCACTCTAGGCAAGGTCACAGGTTGTCCAGGGCCCTGTTCAGACAGCTTTGAGTACCTCCAAAGGTGGAGGCGCTCCACCACATCCCTCAGTAACTTGTTATACTGTTTGCCTACCTTCCGGTTAAAACCGTTGCTTTATTGTATTTAAATAGAAATTCATGTATTTTATTTCCTGCCTCTTGCCTCTTGTCTTTCACTGAGCTTCACTGAGAAGTGCCAGAAGTTCAGCTCCTTGATTCCCCCATCAGATTTTTATCCACATTCATAAAATCCCTCTTGAGTCTTCTCCAGGCTGAACAGACACGGCTCTGTCAGCCTTGCCTTGTTCATCAGATGTTATAGTTCTTTAGTCACCTTCATGGTCCTTTGCTGGACTCCCTCTTGTAGGTAGGTTCGTGCTTTTCTCATACTCAGGAGCCCTAGGGTGCACCCGGATTTGACCTCATACCAAAATCCTGCCTACAGAACTGTATGCTTCAAATATAGTTCCAGTTCTCATGAAGAGATCAGTCTGAATGGAAGGATAGAGATTTTGCATTGTTAAACTGATTTTAAGTATCAGAGCTGCAAAACAAACCACATAAGCCCTTGGACATTTTACAAGATGAGTCAAAGCTATGCCTATCTGCTGAATGCAAGAGGGCCAGGCGTCAGTCTGAGGCTTCTGGCCTGATTGACTGTGCTGATTAGCTGCTGGCTCCCTGCTTTGCTCAGGCTCCTCCAGCCAGCTCCCTCCAAGCAGGACTTGAACATGAGTAGGGAGGTGGCTGGCCACAAGGACCACTCCCAAAAGACAAGCTAAACAGGACTTGAGAGACACCAAACAATTGTGTTAGCTCTTCAGCAGGGAACTCTATTGTTCAAGAACCACAGGCACTACAATTCATAGCACTGCTGGAATATTAGTTCACATCCAGCCTTAGCCAGTTTCAATTTGGAAGCAGAGGGGAAGCTTAAAAAACAGCCAGAGTGATGTTACAAAATCCGATATGAGTTATCAAATACACATGTCAGGGAAGGAATAAAGATTATGCTTCTTAGTCTAGACATGGTTATAATAACTCACATCTGGAATCTTACCATCTACTCAAGGAGATTAATGAATTGCTAATTGCTAGTTACTGGTTGATAATATTTATTCTCAAAGGAAAATTAAAATTAGATTTATCAGTATTCCTTTTTCTAAGAATGTGCATTTACCCACATGTTTAGGTTAAAATTATCTAGACCTGAGATATTTTTAGAACAATGTGTCTTAAGAATGACAGGCATGATATATGGCTTCTAAAAGATCCTTCATCCAGCTCTTGGTTTTTCAATATGTTATTTGACACGAGAGGCTGATATCAAAATAATGCTGTTGTAACTCCATCCACAAGATACATTTGCAAATTCCATTTTCTGACTGTGCTTTCAGATAGCAGCTCAGTTCAGATTATCACATCCCATGTTCTAAAGAAATCCATTACTTTCTACCCTTGCACTTAGAAAGGCTGTAAGAAATATTAACAGCATCAGGACTTTGCAAAAACAGCAGGTATGAAGTGTATTAAACAGGGAGCATTCTGGTGAACATGAATGTTGGTAAGGAAGTGAAGTGAGAAATCTTCTTCCTGATCCCTGCAGGGAGGGAGGGGATATTTTTGTAACTAAAACCCACAGTTTACAGAACTGCCATTTCTTTTAAGCCGACTGCTGTATGAGTCAACAATTTGAAGGCTCAGATTTCAAAGACTACCAGTGTTAGCAAGCTCCTTATCCAGAGGAGTGGTGATTTTGAATCTTCAAAGACTCAGAACACAGATTCAACAAGAGAAACTTTTTACTGGCATTTCAAAGAAAGTTTAAGACCTCACTATGGTGTTAATGCATGTAGAAAAAACAGGAAGGGCAGTGCTTCCCAGCCTGGCAGTTTTCAAGATAACAAGTACATTCTAAGTGGAGGTTGCCATGAATAAACCTCTTTTCTACATCTAGCGAAGCAACAGCTTATGGCCTGAACCAGAAGCCAGTAGATTGATTGAATAAATCTTTCTTTCTGTATCGTACCTCTACTCTTTTAGAGGAGACAGCAGGGCACCCTTCTGGCTGGCAGTATTTCTCTTCTCTTTTTACTTATTTACATTACGGAGCGCAGCTGCAAGCTCCTGCTTTAAATATGTTCAATCCAAGGAGCACTACGGACACATTATCATCCTGTAGATAGCCAGTCAAAACAATTCACACATCAAACAGTCCTCTCAAAATCATGGTGTCTTAATCATCTCCAGTTAAAGGGCTGTGAAGAGGAGGAGGCATGGGCATCCTTCCAAAAAATAGAAAGGCCACTCTGTTAGACTGTGCCTCTTGCATCACTTGGCCAGCAAGGACCAAAAATGTGAGTGGGTCAAGCTATCAGAAGTTCAATTTTCATTCAGAAGGAAAATTCCCTGAATTGCTTGCATTCATAAATAACACAATAGTATTTTAGAAAACATAGAATCAGAGAATATTATGTGTTGGAAGTGACCTTAAAGATCATCTGCCTCCAACTCCCCCTGTCTGGGAGGGGACATGCTTCACATTACACCACATTGCTCAACTCCTGATCCAACATGGCTTTCTCACTCCAAGGGATGGAGCATCCACAGCTTCCCTGGGCAACACAATCCAGTGTCTCACTACTCTAACAGTAAAGAATTTTTTTCCTGTATTTAGCCTAAATATCCCCACTTTCAGTTTGTGCCCATTACTCCGTTTTCTATCCTCAAATTACCTAAATCCCAAGTCAATACTCAAGCATGGATATAAGCATAGGCACCACATGGTGTTAAAAATGAACAGTCAGCTGGCTAAGGGAGCTGAGCAAACACACATACTTGCAGTGAAACTTTGCGTTAGATGTACCCAGCCAGTAAAAAGGCTCTGATGATTTCATTTGAAACAGGACACAGACACCCACAAGCACATTTGTAGAATTTATAACTGGAGCATCTGAAGAGCAACAAATGCCAAGGAAAGAGAGAATTTGAGGCAAATTTCTATGCACCAGTAATGAGGTTTAGGAAATGGAAATAAAAATAGGAAAAGAAAAATAAAGATGAAGGGGTACAGTAAAAATGAAGAAAGTTTTCAAGAATGAGAGCTGAAATCCTGCCTTTCCTGCAGGCCAGAGGAATTAGGTCATTGACTCCAGTTGAGCCAAGGAGTTCATTGAAGGAGCACTGTTAGGAGTCCAGGCAAGTTTTGATGTAAAACTGAAAGATTTAGTGTGTTAAAAGCCCCAAGGAGAGAAAAAGCATTTTAAGACAGAGTAAAGTTCAGCTGTGCTGATGTTTTTAGGACTAAGTATATAAAAAACTGTTACTGACTTCATCTCTGTAATCTGCTGACACACTTAGAGGGAGCTGAAATGATCCCTGGAGCCTTTTGTTTTCCTGGGAACAACACCCAACCAGTGTGTGCTAACATATATCTACCTCACATGAAGGGCTGGGAAAGGCTGTGATTTGTGTATTTCTGAGGAGCAGGTTGGTGTTTGCATCAGTGAGGAACAGCCTGGGGAACAGCATAACAACTCTGTTGTGCCTGCATGGTGTTTGGCTGCGCTCTGCTTCGGCACATTTGCACAAGCAGTTACGAACGGGTAAACTGGGGGATTAGATCAAGGGTAAAACTGATGTGTGTCACTGGGAGTAACACCACTGGCTCTGGTGAAGGGCTAGAGTGTCATGAACAGCTGTGTCTAATGCACTTGATTTATGGATGATCAAGAGCACTGTCACATTTTTGTGCAGCCACCAATCTGCAGAGGAAGGAGAGAAATTTCAGAAGGATTTTATACTAACTAATAAATGTCTTTCACAGATTTATGAACAACAACAAAAATCAAACAAAATCACTGGCAAGTCTGGGTAATACAGCAGACTTGAAAAGTTTCTCATGTGAGCATTTTATACCTTTTCTTTTAGCACAGAACATGATTTCTGCTCAATATTTGACCTTTACTTTGCTAAGCCAATTTTCTCAGAAAAGAGATGGTTTTTCACCATTTTGCAAATCAGTCACCAAGGATTTTGAAAATATTTGGAACTGCCTTGCCTTGCCTTGCCTTGCCTTGCCTGAAAAAATCTAATAATCTGCTTGAACTGTGTGGAGTAAGATAACATCAGAAGGAAGTTAATCATGCATTATATCCCTACACTCCCAAAAAGAGTCAAAACAAGTTAAAAGGCCAATGACTTACAACAAGATGCCAGTGAGACACATGTTTGAGCAACAGGAAGAACTGACGAGGAAAAATATACATTCAAACTATTACTTTGATATAATAAGATAATAATAAAAATTACAGCAACAACAGAAAAACTTCTCTACAAAACATAAATTATTTATCCATTACATATTATGGCCTTTGTTAGATTCGCATATTGTTTGTAGTGCTGTGCTGGTTTGACCTTAGTTGGTATTGGAAAAGAAGGAAGTGAAACATCCCCGGAAATGGTTCTCCTGAGAGAGACTCTTGGGAGTTTCAGAGAGAGCCAGAGCCTGTCCAGTTCTGAGAACTGACAGCTTTATAAGCCATTCAGAGTTGGGTTCCACCCCCGTGAATACCCATTGTGAAGCCCGGGAAACTCTGAACTCGCTCTCTTTGGTTTCCGGCTTCTGAAGGTGGTGGGGGGGAGAGGACACGGCCTCGGGCATGCCGGCGGGGCCTGGCCGGGCCTGGGCCGGGCCAGGGCCGAGCTGCTGCCACCGCCGGGGCAGGCCGGGCCGGGCTGCTGCCGGACCGAGCCGGAATTCCTCTGAGTCGTGTCTGAGCCAAAGCTAACAGCTCCCGGACGAAGATGAGAGGCCAGAGTCCCCCCCCC
>VWYI01033999.1:0-82429 GCA_013399455.1 Anthoscopus minutus
CCGGAACACGTGGACGTTGCGCAACACACTGCTACAATTCTTGATTCAAAATGTTTGCTTCAAAAGTGATTCTTCATCTTTTAAAGAAAACAGAAAAAACTCCAAGAACAGTTTAAGCCAGAATAAACATTTTGGTTTTCAAATGTGATATGAAATAAAATATTTCATATCGAGAAATTGTCAGTAAAATAAGTCTTGTGGTGGCTTAATCATTGGACTCCCTGAGTATATACATATAGATACTGTAGGAGATACAGTAGGAGAGAGAGTGGAGAGTGTGTGTAATACATTCACAAATCAGGTCATTTACATGGACTCATTGACCTATAGAGACTGAATACAGGTTAGGTATGGAAAATGAACGTCAAACTTGTTAGAAATGTTGTAATTTCACTTAAATTCTTCTGAACTTTTTCAGTTTTGTATGAGATTAGAAATGCATAACAAACATGCAGTGAGCTGCAGGATTCTTTGTAATTTTGATTTACACTCCAGCAACTTTGGACAATGTCTTCAAATTTCAGCTTTAGTTTCAAACTGTTTACAGATATTCAGGACCCAGATGTTTCATTCATAGAATAAAGAATTTGGTTATTCTCAGTTTATTGTGTACTTGGTACATGAATCATTTATGTGGAATGTTATTTTTCTGACCTTTTCAGTTTAATTAGTATTTGTATGTACAAAGAATAAAATAATGTCTTTGTAAATTGCGTACCTAACTATTTTTTGGGTTTGCCTGTTAGTATCCAAAAGATTGCTTCATTTGTAGGGTTTTGCTTTTATACAAGACTGATTCTGGTCTCTCATGTGGCTTGTTCCAAATTTCTGTGTTGACCACCTCCTTTTAAATAACAGCAATGAGCAGTCAAAATAGCCTTGGCTTTTGTATTTTGAGGAATCTGCTTTGATCTTCAGTTTAAATTTATATTAAATTTTATGTATATAAAGAAACACTAGACGCTGTAAGTTATTCACTAGTGCTCTCATGTTTTAAGGGGAAGGGAGGAAAAATGGCATTAAGCATTGAAAAAAAGCTCCAGAGTGAGTTTCTTAATTGGAGTTGGAAGTGCAGAACTGGTGGGAAAGTGGATGAATAATTTCAACCCTTGACAAGATAAACACAGGGTCACCTATTCTAGATACTTATATGCTTTGTGGAGACTCTTATCTCTATTTTCTGACTTGCTCTTGAATCTGAGTTTCTCTTTTTCCACCTGTGACAAATTTCTTCCTGTTGGGAGTATATTTCTGTAATTGCCAGTTATCTAACAAAAGAGATTTACATTCCAAAGTCTAGTCCTGCTAATTTTTATATTGATAAGGTTTTTGCTGAGAAACTAAGTAACAAAAATACCTTGTTAAATAGATGTAAGAAGGATCACCTAGAACAGAAAGAAATGTTTTTTGTTCTTACCAGAAGGCGAAGGACAAACATATAGTCCAAAAAACCTGAGAGAAAACATAGGTATATCAGGTTATACTTTCATGTTTTGGTACTTTTACAAGCAGACCTGCTGACTAAGAGTTTCTGAATTGGTCAGTTCCCAGCCAAATCTGAATCAGAGAAATAAAATAAACCCACTAGACCTGCAGACCAAATGCTAGGAAATCAAAGATTTTTCTCTTTAATTTTCAACTGAAATTTTCACTGGTCATTTCCATTGACCTTTTCTTTTAATAATTGAAGTGTGCCTAGAACCCAAATAAACCCATGGGAAACCAGTGGGACAAAAAATATAATAGTGGGTAATGCTGATAATTTGCTTTGGAAAGAAATTAAAAAGGATCAAAAGGCTTAAATGATGTGAAGAAGCAGGGGTTTATAATGCAGTGCTTCGCCTATAACAGTTGTGATCACCTGTGTTACAAATCACTGCTCACACCCTTTTCTTTAAGCTTTCTGGGTTACCACTGGGTTTTAACCAGCTTTTGTGCATGTTCCTCACAACATTTAGAAGATATATGCATTATTAGGTCATATTCTAAGTGGTCTTACTTAGTCTGATTTATTTATTTTTTTATACCAAATATTGTAAAAATCTCATTTTTGAATAGTTTTGAAAGGATAAACCTATCAATGTATCTCTGTTATGTACGCTCATCTGGCGAGACAAAGATTATGATAAATCAAGAAGGTATATCTAAAAGGATCCAGAAACAGCACGTATGTTTTTTCTGGCATCAAAAGAATAATTTTGGGCCCAAATGATCTACGGAAGTCTTATTTGATGCCACTTCTTCTGACTTCTATATGTCAGTTTGCTTGCACTGAAGAAGAGCCAGAGGTAACCCAAGGTTTCCAGGATCTTGCTAGAGTTAGATGTATAGAGGTCTAACATAAATATATGTTAGACCTCTACACATCTATAAAATAAATATAAATAAAAACCTAAAATATGAAACTGCAGATAAAAACCTTTTTTTCAGAGCATCAATTAACAAAATCAATTATTTAAAGTTTATCCTATCAGTAGAAGAAATTGTTATGTGCTTTATCTAGGGGAGAATTATGAACAGTTTGAAGTTCAGTTGCAGTTCACTCTGCAAGCACAGTCCAGAGCTCTAATTTAGGTCCTTTCTCTAGACCACAGGGAGAGGTGGGCAGTACTTTCTCTTTGAGGATGACTGCCCAAGACAGAGAGCATACACAGTGCCGTGGGGCTGCCTTTTCTGTATCCAGTGGCTATGGAAAAATAATGCTGATGATTTTTTTGAGGGAGCTAAGTACCTTGACATCTGGCTATTAGTTCAGATTGGGGGAGATGAATTCCAGGCTCAGTCTGGAGACAAACGGGAGGCTTTTTCAAACAGCATGTAAAACCTCACTTTCTCAGCTGGGGTTTTACATGCTGATTACATATCAAGCACAATTTCCCTCTAAGCAGAAAATGTTGTGAGATCAGGCTCTTTTGAAATGACCAAGACATCATTTACTTGTTTGGTATGTACTAGCTGCTGACTTCTGTTTGCCAGTGTTTTAAAATAAGGAATAGCTGGACCAACTCATTGATCTCATGATAATATATCAGACTATAGGTTTTTTATTACAGAAGAATATTTTGCATTTGAAAAAAAAGCAGAAAAGGTCATGGGACACTAACTAAGAACTCCAAAATGAACTATCCTGGACAATATGTGAAATACCACGGAGCTATTCATTAGTATTGCACGTGCCAGGAAAGCTACTGCTCCTCAGAAAACAATAAAACAAACACAAATCCTCTCAAACCCAGTACACCTTCTTTCCCAAAAGTAATCAGCTGAGCTGGAAGGAGAAAAAAGGACACTTCATTACAGGGCAGAGACTGGAACAAAGCAACATCACAGGTAAGACACAGATAAATGAGGACTATTTCCAGGTGGTTCAAGCTATCCTATAGGAAACCGTGCTGGCTTGGAAGTTGCTTACTATCAAGACCATTGTTAAACCCTTGAATAGAATTGCTGTGCTTACTGTGGCTTGAATTTTGGGCTAGCAAACACTGGGAACCCTTTCTTGAGTCAAGAATATGCTTTTCATCAATGTTGCAGATGCTGGATGTGTGGTAGCTCACAACCATGTTCCTTTCTAATTTTCTATAGGTCTTTCCCCCTGATGTCTGTCAACTGATTAATGCTCCCCTTTAGTGAATGACAGCTGAAAGATTTGCATAGCTCAGTATAAGGGAAAGCTACTGAGAGTTCAAATCACACATCTGTGAAACTGGACAGTGACATTTTTATGAGATATTTGCAGGTGCTGTCTCACTGCTCTGTTACATCTACATCAAGACAATCTCTTGGCCTAAAATCTTGGCTAAAATTTTGTCTATTTTCTCACTTGCACTGTTATCACCATCTCAGAACTATTTCTCCTCAAATATTATCTATTTTTCTTTTTTGAAAACATCATACTTACAGTTACCAACATACTGGGTAGTGCACTGAGATGGAATTTCTGGATTCTTCTGCAAAGACCAGGTGGATGTCCATGAATTGTTCATATTCTCATTTTTTGTTTCTCTTGCCTATATAGACTAAAAACGACAGGAGTGAAGTGTTCTTTTTCATCCTTTTGTACAATACTGAGGTCTCTAAGATTGTTCTTTTCATTTGATGCCGCTTAAAAAAAATTATTTTGAAAAATATTTAGAAAAAGACAAATTCCTTTGACAGTACCAGTATGGTCTTTTTGCTTGTGACCCTTATATATTCCTTGTGTGCGAATGTCTTTGGAGGTTTTTTGTGGTTAATAATCTGACATGGCTGTAATAGAGATGCCTTTTGTGTCCAACACCTGTTCAGCTCTGGCTTTCATTTGCTTAAAACAGATGATTTCAAACATTTTTTTATCATTTATACTTCTATTGCTTGCAAGCTCACCTGAAAGCTCTTTTCATGTGGCAACACTTTTGTTGCTTCTCATACTCAGTTGAAGTTTTGCCTTCTTCCTTTACCCTTTGATCACCTTTTTAATTTGTTCACTTTTCTCATTTTGTGCATCAGTAAAATATTGCAGCTGTTTCAATTCAAATTTAAATGCTGTAAGTTGGTGTGAGCAATAATCAAAGAGGCTGCTAAAAATTAAATCGTTAAAATATGGTTTTGATAGAGAGATGTTATGGGCACCAGGATTGCAGGAATTAAGTATTTTGAAATAAGTACTTTTGAGGTAGAGTGTCTTTCACCAAAGAAGTATAGATATATTTTTCTTTAAAAAATTCTTTCTTAAATAGTTAGGGATTTTTAAATTAAAAGTGTTTCTATTAAAAATAAACCATAAAAAAACTGTTGCAAAAGATTTTACCAAAGAGGTTCTTACATTTTGTTCTTTCATGACATTTCACAAAGCTTTTATCTCCCTTTTTACCTTGACTACAGAAATGACAGTGTTATCAGGGGAAAAAAAAATAAAATCTAGTTTCACCCAGGGGCACTTTTCCAAGCAAATGACCAAACATCACGTGCTTGGTTTTATTTGCAGCACTGTGGTAGTTCTGCTCTGCACACTGAAGGTGTCTTCTGTGTGCGAGGCTGAGGGGCAGAAAATGTGTAAAATGCAAGAAAAAGCAATGATCTTGCTGAAAGTACTTCCTCTTGTTGAAGATTCAAAAAAGTCCTTGTCATTTGGAGACTGCTCCATGGGCCCTGTGGAGTTCAGGTGTCCATTGCCTTCACTCAGCATCCTGTGGGCTTCTTTACTTTTTCAAAAAACCGTGAGTGAAAGCTTCTCTCTGTTCCCATCAGGACAGCTGAGAGCAGCAACCCTGTGGATAATTCTGATTTTGTCTGCATACCTCTTTTTTTCTGCTTTATTTGTAACACTTGCCTGCTGAAGAATCATCTTCCTTACTATTTGTTTACTTTTTACAGGCTTCTCTAACATCGAAAAAAACTGCAGTCAAACTCACCACATAATTAATATGATTCTTCTGTGCAAAGACAGGATTATTTTTGTAATACTAAAGCATTTTCTGGTAAACTTAACCAATTTTGTCAGGGATATTTGCTCATATTACTCTCCTCCATTCACACACTCTTGTCAATAAACTGCTTTTAACCTTTTAACAGTTCAAGCAAAAAATCTCTCTTCAAATTTAACTTATTTGCAAACAAGGAAAAAATTGAAATGCTTAACACTAAAGTTTGTTGCTTTAAAAAACAGAAAGCAATTAAAGAATTTTCTACAAGGAGTAAATTGTCACATAACAGCCCAAGGTTTTGCCATAGACTACAGTTTTCGTTTTTCTTGAGGAGGAGTACAATGTTGCTATTGTTCAGTTTCATGTTAGTTCTGGCTGCTATTCTACAAATCCCACGGACAATAGAGTAATTTAGAGGCCTCTTTGCAGCTGGATGGGAAAGGAATTGCAACAAAAATGTTTTAAATTTTCTTAAAAAGTGCTTGATAGTTTTTAAACTTGTTCTGGTGACCTGATCCCATGAATAAAGACATTTTTAAAAAGTCTAAGGGATGCATTTGGATCTTATCTCACTTCCTAAAATACTTAAGAACCAATTTTCCTTACATCTGTAATGTCTTTAGTCAGTTTGGCTATTTTAATCTCGGTGAAATCTGAATGAGAGCAAATAATCTAGAGACCTGCAAATGAACCTTTCTGAAGTCTTTAAACCACTTCTGAACTCATCAGAAATATATGATCGTTATACACTGTTATGCATCCAAACTCTCTTCCAAGTCTTAAGAGGTGAATGTAGCCAGAAAGTCAGCTTCCCTTGGGGCCACCCGGTAAAGTGAAGAAAAAAAGTCACACAAAACATTTTCTTGCCCTGGGAACTGCTGAGAATTAATTTTGTCCTGTAACAATCTTTAGAAAATGTAAAATTTGACTCTAAAGAAAAAGATTATTATATGATCTTCAGAAAATGAAGTTTAGATTGAAGAATTTTTTCTGTAGCAGAATAAGATTTTCTTAGTTTGGTTTTGCACATTGCAATGTCCTGTGGATCTCAGCTGCTTTTAAAAGAGCAGAGTAAATATTTTTTTAAATTTCATGATGCAGAGAAATATAATGGGATCTATTAATTAATTAAATTTAAAATGATAATTATTTATTAATTAATTAGGAAAATTTATTAATTGTCAGATCTGAGGAGTCAAGGCTAGTGTAAGAAAATGAATATCCATTGATGTTTTTTCTCAAAGATCGAGATTTTAGCTGCAATTGAGTTTCATCTGATATTAATTTAAAAATATTTTCTTCCATAGAGACTTAGTGTGCAAATAAGGGAAACTACTGGGAATTTCTATCTGGATGTACCTGACCAGAAGCATGAGTCTTCTTCCATGATGTCAGAACTCCAGGCCTCATGGATGTCTTGTTCCCAGTGGGAGTGGAGAGAAATGTAGCCATGAATATCAGGTGAACTAAAGCATGAGGCCTCACTTTTCATGAGAGGAGAGGATAACAGCAAGCAAAATCTGAGAAGAATTGAACCCAAATGTTTAGGAAGGAGACATTACTGGGACTTGTTGAAATTTGAGAAACAAAAGCAAATGAAACCTTGCAGGGAATGGTTATGAACACTGGAAAACTACCTGTAGTCACAATCAGGGTTATAGTTACAATCAAAGTGTCATTTAAAACTTTGATATTTATGAAGTATCAAGTGAAAAGAGAAAAAAATTAATACAACACTAGGTACTGTTTTGTATTAGCAACATGACAATTGGCAGCTGATGTGCATGTGCCTTGGTTTGCAACAGTGGCATGAGCTCTAGAAGTTCATTAATTCATTGGCACAGATGAGAGCACTGGATATATTATTTTTCTGTCAAAACACAATGTAACCCAAAGCAAAAGGAGTCTCTGTGCTTTCGCAACTCATGATGAAGAGCAAACTGAGTTTTCAAAAGCTTCTTTTAGATGTACTTAAGAACTTGCTGGGGGAGAAGTGGTGACATCTACTGGAATTTTAAAACACTTCATCATATGTTTCCAAGGCTGCTAGTGAGACATATTTGGTTTAGATTTAAAGTTGGATGAATAATGCAGAAACAATTTCTACTTATATTTGTGCAAATTTGGAAGCAAATCTTCAGCCATCTTGGGGTTGCTTTTGGTGTCATTTCCTGCACACACTCACAGAGTTATTAAACTTTAATCGCATAACTGTTGGCAGAAAATAAATGTTAAACTCACACAGGAATACTATGAAAAGTGAATTTCTAATGTGCTTTCTGTAAGCCTGTGTACCACAAAGCTGATTCCATGAGTTGTGTTCATTAGACTGGAGGATGGAAACAATATTAAGTGATTCATGGGACTAACTGCAATTGAACTGTGAGTTTGTGCTTGGAGTAGCAGCCCCTTACTTTAAAAGAAATTCAAAAAAGAATTAAATGAGGAAGGAATATGTGAAGGAAATTGCAACCCACTCCCAACATTTCATGGTAAGAAGGAAGGGAACTCATCCATCATTAAATGTGTTCATTAAAAATGATTCACTCAGATCCATTTAAAGCATGTTCTAACTTTCATCTCCTAATTTCTTGGGGCTAGATTGTGATGTGTCCTGCATGCCCAATAAGAGTGTGAAGGCTCTCCCTGCATCCTGATGTAGATTGCTTGGACCTTGGGACTGGGCCTGCAGGAGCAGCAGCGTTATGGATGTGCTCCCCTTCTCTCCTCAGAGAAAGCCTGTGGAAGGGAGGAAAAGGAGAATAAGATTGTAGAATGGGGATCTATCCATCTTGATACAGAAACCCCAGCTTACTGAGTTTGGATGAGGGTCAGGGTTTCCGAAAATTTTACTGCTATGGACCAGTGAATAAATAATTCCTGCTGGGACAAGGAAGATGTAAACAAAATTGTCCTGAAGGTGTGTTTTGCAGTGTTATCTGTGAGCCGCTGCAATTTGCCTGTCCCATGCCTTTCTCTCTGTGCCTTATTTTAATCCTTAAAGTTCAAAGACCTTACAACTTTACAAAGTTTATGACCTGATTGTATATTTGTGATTCTGTCACACAATTAAAAGTTGTAGAAAATGAGAATCAGGAGCTTTCCCACTCACCTTATACTAAAAGCCAAATTACCAATGTTTGAAGTACATTGGTACTTCACAGACTGGTCCACAGTTTCAGAAACTCTCAATTTTATTGGGCCCTTTGCATTTTCTACCTTTGCATACAATGGACTAAATAAATTGTGTGATTTCTGGTGGGTAATATTGAATGATTGCTCGGCAATATTTAGAGTGACAGGCACAAGAAATGCCACAGGCAAAATGGAGAATGTTGTTCCTGTAAGTCCCCCCACCATTTTTTATTCTTACTAAGAACTGCTTCAAATGTTACAAATAGCTGGTTCACATTATTGTCCTGGGGTTTTTTACTCATTATATCTCTTTTGTTAAAAATTGTTAGATCTCTGAGAAACTTTCCACCAAACTTCCAGCTGGGATGACAAAAGGGAACCATTTGCTGCTTGCCAAAAAGTAATATTTACGTCCAGTCTTATCCTTAATTCTGAAAGTTTCAGATTTGTGGAGATTTTATGTGGATTTTCCCACCTGTGAGCACACAAGCTGTAGTAATATTCTGTTCTTGCAGCTTTCAGTTGGGTCCTGGGAATCAAAGGAGATCACATCCACCACAGCCTTTTCAGTAATGGGATTTGTTTTGCATACTGTTTGCAGTGTGCTCTGCTTATGAGACTGTGTGGTTAAAGAGATCAGAAGTGACAATCTCACTTACCTGCTGCTCATTATGAACAGTTTGGTTGTCAGCATTATGGTGAGAAATGCTGACCTGATTGTTCTCTGGCTTTAGTAATAATTTTAATCCTCCAGTTTTGTTAGTAAGTCTTGACTTTCCTGCACTGTGTCTCTGATTTACTAAACTGACATGTTTCTATCAATATATCAGTCTCATTTAGCTGGCCTGCTGCTCTCAAGTTTTTCTCAATTTATCCCAAATAACACATTTTTAATTGAAATTCCCTGAGTCTGTATGCATATCCACATCCATTTCTAACCATTTTTGAAGCTTAAACGTACTCCTATTGAAGACCCTCTAATATCCAAAATCTGTGGACAAAGTTCTTGTATATTTTCAATCAGTACTTTTCATAATTACACTTCAGTGGATCAGGTCATTGCTGGGAAAACATACCTGGATGTTAGACATGTCAGAAGCTGCCTGTGCAAGGATGCTGGAAGAACTTCTGGCACAAGTTCAGAGTATTTTAGTGCTACATCCACTTATACAAGCTAAAGATCTGGGTGAAGATATTAAAGCAAAAATACTCCTATGTTAAGCTAGTAAGACAATAAATGATTGAGGGTGCGAGTACTAAAATCTTCCCCAGACATAATATCCAATTAACAGTAGTGATAAATCTGTCTGAAATGTGTTCCATATCTTTGTGGCAAGAGTTGCTTTCAGCAGGAGATTACAGAGAACATTTAAATTAGTGGTGAGAATTACCCTGAATAACAAGCTCATTATTTACTATATTTGTATTTTGTTGAGTTTATTAGTTGTACTGCCTGGTTAGATTTTGTGGATCCTTTTCTGTCCTTTCTGAACAAAGCCCAACTATGGAACGTTTCTGAAAGCAACAATTGTGATTTTATAATGAACCACAAGAGGGGGGAGAATGAACATAAATGAAAGAACTTGATTTTAATGAACAATTGTTACGTTTAGGACAGTGCTGCATCAACGCTGAATTTAGGAATCTTGGCCCAGTGTTGGCTGTGGAATGAAGAGTTTGAACTAGTGGTGAGACATTTTCCCTAAGATTCATCTTTTCAGGTCTGCTGATTTATTTCTGAGCTTCTCTTAAATCTGTGGGCAAACCACACTTCTACATGTTTCTTGCCATGCTAAGTGTGCTCATCCCTTTCTTTATTGCCTTGGTCAAACACAAACAAATGCTAATGAAATTATAAAAATAGAGATCTCTGTGACCTGCATGACCAGTTTTATAACTTCCTACCCTGTCTTTTAATTTTTTCCCACATTTATACAAAGGAGCTCTCAAATAATCAAGGAATTCCTCCCTGGTGCATTTTTTTTGGTGTCAATATGAAAAATAAATCAGCTTACTCTTGTGATTATGGACTGATACAGGAGTGGTGAATTTCCAAGTGATTTCAGCCTGTCTTTAAAGAGGGCTTATAGTCCCCTGGTCATTGTGTCAGAAGCAGCTACACTGATGGCAAAGCTGGGAGCTCCTGGAGATGGTACTCTGGGACTGCTGAGACCACATGTCCCTGGATCAGCCCTTGGGAGAGGATGCACAAGCAGCTTTGGCAAGGAATCAGATTCCTAATCCCAGGACAGTGGTGGCAGTTCCTATAGCCAGCTGAAGAGCAAGGAAGGAAAACAGATTTCAAGAAGTCACCCACTCCACTGTCCACTTTCTTTTATTTCAAAGTCCATAAAATTTTTCTAATATTTGGTCCTTTGTATCTCATGTTCCTCCTAGCCTAGGCTGTCAGTCCTCTGGGAGAGGGATAGGAAAAGAAGGATTCTTACTTCTCCCCGGATTAAGAAAGAAGCAAAACAACAATTACAGCAGTAATAGGAGGATGGTATTGATTGCAGCAGGTGTTTGCAGCATGGCAAAAAAAAAAAAGTTTTTAGTTGAGTTTTTAGTTTAGTTGGGTTTAGTCAGCTTTTCACTGTAAGTAATTACATGTAGCTCAGTAGACTGTAACTCTGAGAGAACACCATGTAATGTTATTAAGCAAAATGATAATGTCCTTAATTTAATGTTCAAAAGCTGAATGGTTCTGAAGGAGTCTTGCAAAAAGAAATTAAGATAGTTATAGCAGAAGAAGACAGAATGTTGATTACCAGCAGTGAGGTATCCAGATTTGACTAATGGCACAGTTATTGTATGCATAAGCCCTAATGGTGTTTAAGTGGTTGCTAGAATGAATGCAATTAATGTAATTTATTTGTCAACATCTAAACACTATAATACTCAGAATAGGATGGGAAGTCCCTTGCCTAGCAATAACCCTATGAATGTTTTTCAGTGTCTCTTTTCGCAAGTACGCACAACCAGTGACTATGTGGGGCTTTGTGCTGTTTTCCTTAATGATTCTCATGTTTTAAGGGGCATCATGTACATAATTCACTGATTTAAAATGATTTTGTTTTGCTTGGTTTCATGGATTTTGGAGGGATATTTTAGGATGTTTTAATCTGCCTTGCCACTTGAAGACAGTAAGGTACATGTATTCTACATGTCCCGAGTTGTTTTATTTAGAGTGGGATCCTCCTAGATTGTCTAAACTACTGCAGGGTTAACAGTGAATTGATTACTTTCTTAAATTGCTTCAGTGATTGATGGTGATCTATGCTCAAAAAAAAACCACCAAAAAGAAACCCCACATATTTCTAATGTGAGTTTCTGTCAGCTAAAAGCTGGAGTTAATCATCTTTGAGGTCTTATCATACTACATAAGAGAACGTTGTGTTAGTGGAGAACTTTCCTTAAGTGTAACTGGGATGTAATCAAAATCTTTGAATTACACAGATAAAGCTTCTGATGTTTCTCATGCTGTGTCTGTCGCTTTTGATTTCACATTTTTATAACTTTCTAAGCTTTTCAATATATCCACTCTGTGTCTTTTGGGGAATTTTTGGGTGGTTGGTTTTTTTAGATCTAATGACCTCACTAATGCCAGGTCTGAGAACAAAGCACCTGTGGTGTTCTTGTTTGATATTTTCTTACTTACCCAAGGAGATGGGAGCATCAATCCTCAAGAGATGTTCCTCTCCATGGTTCCTCCAATTACATATAGCAGCTGTACTGCAATACTCTCCCTTCTCCTTGCACTAATGTGGAAACATCCCAAGCTTTGGCATTGTTCCTTGCTGACTCAGAGAGAAAGCAGAGGCATTATTCTTCTACAGATGAAAGTTGATTGATATATTAGGGTTAATAGCAAACCTTTATCAGCCGGCAAAACTTATCAGCTTGTATTTCAAGTAAGTTATTCAAAAGTATTGACAGGCTCTCTAAGCTACTGCTGCCCTTTGCACTGAGGATTGACACGGCAGGACTAGGATGAGACACAGTTGCCTTTCAGTCTGGATCCAGATCAAGTACCTTATTGAGAAGCCACCAGTAAGAGACCTGGGTTGTATATCAAACTTCAACATAAGTAGCAGCTGTCAAAGCCATCAGATTAATTATTGTTCATTAATAATTTCTTGTTCAAGATGGAAAACCCTTCTCAATCAGGGCATGGAGAACTTGAAATTGTCTTTTAGAGCAGAGGACATGTATTTTGAAGAAGGTTTACAGATTTTACAAATGTTTATTATTTACATGCTAAATATTTTTTTATTGTAGTATCTGTCTGCCATACCCAATAACATAATTAAAGAGATATACCAATGCAGTCCCTTTATTAAGAAGGGAGCTATATAAATTTATATAACTGCTTCCTCTTTATTCCCTCTGACTTGTATGGATCGTTTGAAGGGACTGTCATGTTTAGGAGAGCTTAAAGTAGCATGGAAATATTTCTCTTAATTCTCTTTTTACTACAAATGGAAGGATTTTCTTCTTTGTCTTCTTTGATTTTTTTTCTCTTTGTCTTTTTTAACTTCTTTTTCCTCTTTGGCTAGAGAAATGTACAGAGAGAGAAGCACAGATAGTAGAGAGACCCCTTGTAGTGGAATAAATAAACTGCTACTTTCAACTCTGGTATGAAAAAATGGAAGACTAAAATTTAGCTCTTATTCAGGAAGACTAAATTACTAATTTTTTTTAACAATCTGCTATACTGAAAAAATGTATCCTCATGCCTATGTGCCTCTGAGTTCCTCATGGCATCTCACAGTCTTTGAATTGGTTCTTGCTGGTAGCTTGATCCTAGGAAAACCTGTAAGAAGCTTTACTTAGCATAGTGCTCGAACTCTGCTGTGCATTATTTCCCATGCCTGCAATCCATACTATGATAAACCTGAGGTGCTTGAGTTTTTACCTCAAATAATCACAACTAGAAAACCACAAATGGGCTTTTCATTTCTCCCTTGCAAGAGCTATAAAAACCAAGGTAAACCATCCTGCCACATCACTTTTATAGGGACCTCACTTTCCTGTTCACTAGTTTTACTCCAAATAATTAAAAGCAGCACTCCTGCCCTTCGCTGTGGTTTCCAAGGAATTCACAAGGTGCACACGCTCCATCCAAAATCCTGAGTGAGACTGAATTGGAGGTGAGTTCATAGCCCAGGGCTCCTACACCCAGAGATTTGAGCTACAGTGTCTATTAGGTCCCCTTCTCCAAAAGATGGAGGCTTTACAAAGCTGAAATGAGCAGACCGCATAAAATACAGTGATGAAGATGGACTTAGTCCTGATGCTTTTATTTTTTGTTTGCTTCAAGTAAGATTTATTATATTGATGCCTCTGTAAGGAAAAGGTGATTGAATTCTTAAATCCATGGATGGGTTGTTTTTGTTTTGTTGGGTTTTTTTCTTCTTAAGAACGTATTTCTGTCTGTAAAAGGTCTTTAAGCATTCTGCATTCTCCTTGCTTTCTAATTAAGTTTTCTGGTGTTTCTAATGTGGTCCTCTGGAGTGCTGGAAAGTAATAGGGACAAGAATGCATTTAATACCTGGCCTGGTGTCTTGGCAGCAAAGCTTAGCACTCCAGTGTGGGGAGTAGCAGGTTCAAGACCAACCCCAGGAGTCTCAGTACTTGTACTGACAGAGGGCTGTTGTAATGCACAGACAGTGAGCTCATTCTGCAGGTGGAGTGTTCAGCTACATTGATCTTGTGGCAAACGCAGCCTGCTAGGGTTTTGGAGAAACATTGGCTCTGATCTGAAAGGAAATTGTGCTGCCTTTCCCTGTCTTTCCACTAGTTTAGCCTGCAAGCTCTAATAACATTAAAACATTCTTTAAGCAAGAAGGCTGACGCAGCTACGGAGACACAAAGTAATTTGCTATAAATAGGAAATACAATAAGCAAAACTCTAATCTCTCATTAGGTAATTGTATTTTCATGGGGTCAGCCAGCCTCCCTGGCCAGGTTGAGGTCAATTCTAAAATATGTGCATTATATACATTAGGCATCTGTTAATGAAGCATAAATTTCATCAGCAAGCTGGGTGCCAAAAGCAACTCATTTGGGTACATGGTTTGCATCTACAGTGGTGTCTTATGGATTTGTTCCATAGCTGAAGCTGAAGCAAGTTTGTGTAGATGCCATGAATAGCATATAATAAGGGGAAAAAAAGGAGTACCAGAAGCATCATAGATGAGCATAAATCTTCTGAATTTTGGTTAGATGAAATCCAAAATGCAGTGGGTTCCAAGATAACAGTAAATAAAGGATAAGGAAGAGATTGTGTTGCCAGAACCACGAACACTTGGTCAGGGTTAGTAATTATCCCATTTGATAATATCTGGTCAGCGCTAATAACTGTTTTCTTTGATGAAAGATGAAATAAAAAAGCTGAATACAGAGCAAACTCTCCTTTTTAAAGCACCATTTCAGTGGGGCTTCACTCTGAAAATGCACTAGTATTTTGATCAGATCACAGGAGCCCTGGTAGAGCAGCAGCAAGATGACACCTCTCAGCAAATAAGCAAGAAGTCCTCATGCTTGCTTCTTCTGCCAGCCTCGGGTGTCAAATATAGGATTTTGTTCCCGAGAATGGTGAACCTCGAAATGAGAATGGGCTGAACAACCCTCATACCAAACCTTATGATGATGGGGCCATAACAGTCTTCACTTGCAAGCATGTAAGCAAAATTACTTATCTGCTTTGGAAGTAAGACTTGTGTGTCCTTTCAACATGTAGGCTAGAATACTGCTTTGCTTTATTTAACCAACACAGGGACTAAGAACAACAGGATTTTAGCCATTTTTTATTGACTGTTAAAGTGGCTGAAGTGTTTCAGAGCAGTAGCCAATTTGAAAAGGAATATATAATAAATTATTCAGATTTCAGAAGCGTTCTTATTTCATTCATTAAGTTTACATAGCTGAGCACTGGATCATTGCGTGCTTTGGCAGTGGAAAATAAAATTTCAGAGAGAGAAAACTTTCCCAGTAGCACATGTTGGAACAACACTACAGGCTCCAAGTTGGGTTAAGCCAATTGTAAGTTTGACAGCAGAACTATATCAATCTCTTTGAACAAGTAATCCAAGGAATTTATGTAGAAACATGTGAGCTGTTCTCTTAGTTTCGATTCAGTAACTTTAATGTAAAGCAAAGGTGAGGTTTTAGTAGGCAATGAAATGAGCAAATTATTGGTAAAAATTACACCATGCCAAGAATTGTCCTGCAAGGCATTGAATCCCAGTGAGACTGGAAAATGTGTGAGGGGAAAAGGTGATCTCTTAATTCATTCCTCTTTTCCAGTGGAGCAGAAGATGGGTGAGTAAAGGAAGTTAGTCCTTATTCCTGTGTATCCAAACTTCTGGCATCAAGGAACTGAATAAAATATATATGGAGAAAGGAAGGACTAAATTGATAGCTCCTCATTAGTAGGGATTAAAAACATGAAGTCTTTTTTACATGTATCTACACCTGGATGTAAAACGCACTGAGACCCACAGAACCCCATCCATCTGCTTCAGGGGGCTTTGGGACAGTGCAGACATTGCTCTTTTGGAATGAGGTTGCAAGGGACCTGCAGAGAGGCTGTTTGCCTTCTGCTGCAGGTAATAGTGTTACAGTCTAAGAGTTAAGAGGCTTTTAATGAACACAGCTTGAGAAGAAGCAGATCCTGATTGCCTCTCCAAACGAAAGCAGTGAGACAACGTAGGTTTTCAATACTGTTGGTTTCCAGGTTAAACAAGACTGATTCCCTTTTTGAAAATATTTGTACTGTTCAAATTAGTGCAAACAGTATCATGGGTTTCTTGGGGGGAAAAAAACCTGTGACATATTTCCCCCTTTATCCATCTAGCTCTGGGGAATGTAATGCTGTTGAATGTGCTGGCTTTTGTAAGAGATGTAAAACAGAGTCTGTGATCATTTGTGGTCATTAAGGATAACTTTTTTTTCCTTTTTTCATGAATAGAGGTGTTAGTGAAGGTGTTCTGGCCTAATTCCAGTGCCAGTAATTGGATTTTTTAAAAATTTTTTTTAACCTACACACATTCCTTTAGCAGTTTCATTTAGTTCTATGTGTTGGGCTCAGTTCAGTGTTGCCACACTGGCCCCTCTTTTTTTTTAGCTAGACTGATGCAGACAGTAAGAAAACTGTAAGCTTTCTTTTCCCTCCCATATAGCCCTTTATCCCAAGAATATAATTACTGCTTAACGCAGTTTCTTCAGATGTGCTTTCAGTGGTGTGTCTCTTCCACCTCTTCAGCAAAATTTGATAGGGGGACATTTCTAGAAGGCAATATTCAGTAGAAACTCAAAAGGTGAATGGGTTATCTATTAGGGACTGGACACTGGTGGCTGAACCATTCTTCTGACACACTGATTTTTAGCCCTGTAGTGCCTAAAACAGGAGCACTTTCAAGCCAGCTTGTGGCAGGAGGCGTAACCCATTGTGTGCTGCATAATTCTGTCTCTCTGTGTAATCAGGTAAAATACTTCCAAAATTCATCAGAGAGATGAGCAAATTGAAGGAAAAGTACAATGTTAGATGGGAGAAAGGAAGAAACACGAGGCATGTGAAGTGCATTAGAAGATGAATCAAAATATAATATCTTCTGTTCTGACAGATATGAGGACATAATGAAAAACAAGTTTGCTGCCTTTCTGCTGCTGTGACTAATTGAAGTCACAAAGGATGATGAAAGGTCAGACACAGTGCAAACCTCTCATTTTTCAGCTAAATGGAATAGTTTCAAATGTGCTGTATGCCACCAGCTATATCCCTTCTAAACTACTTTATAGAGGGACTCTTCAGCCAGGCATGAGATACCCCAGAATGCTTAAATAGCCTGGGAATGGCTGAAGTTTGATGAATTTCTAAAAATGTGGGGTTTTGTTCTCTCCATGGAGATCAGCAGAGCTAATATACAGCAAAGCAACTAAGCTCAGAGATTTCTTCAGACATTCTTTGTCCCATGTGACTCCAGGCACATCACAGTTTAAAATCCACAGGTAAACCCTTGCTTCTACACCAGAAAAAGTCCATTTGTTCATGGGAGAGTGATTAGGGATTGCCATGTGTTTAACTAGACTGGAAATTCTGCCAGTCCTCCTTGGATTTGTTATTAAACAGGAGAGAACCCAAATTGGAACACAGTCCAAACCCTAGCGTTAAAGGCCTGCAATGAAAACTTTATGTCAGGTGCACCCTCACACCTTGGGTGACAGAGAGTGCCTCTATCCCCAGACTGGACTGGAGATCACAGAGAAGCAGTACTAAGAACAGGTATCCAGGACAGGCAAACACTCAACACACTGGAAAAAATAAAAGTGTATAGTTCATATAGAGATTACTCCTTCCAGGAAAGCAAGCATGCTTGCTGCTAGAAAACGTCATTGTAGGCTATCAAGGGTTAAAAAGCATTTGGAAATCAGCTTCTATTGGACTGTTTTGTTTGGCCAATGTCTGACATGGGTTGTACTGAGCACGTTTTGCCACCTGGTCAATTTTTTTTCCTGCCAAGCTATTCACTCAGGCTTGTGGTGTGAAAAATAGATGTTTAATAGTCAATGAAGTACTATAGTGGGTAATAGTTTATAAATTTCCATGACTTATTATGCTCAGCCTAAGTGACTGTTTATTAAGTGTATTTAAAGCCCCCCATCTCATTAACTTACAGTACTGGTGATTCCCTCCTCCCACCACTGCTGTTTTTAATGGAAAATATTCACACGTCTTTCTCCTAGGGCATGTGAAACAACCCTGTGGAAAAGAGACTGCCTGGATAAGAGCAGGACATCATCCTTGGCTAGGTACAATGTGTTTATAATTTTTGGAAATAAAGTGAATCTGAAATATGAGATATATATGCTGTGGACCAAAAAAAATCTATAAATATCCTTTGTAAAAAATACAGCTGCCAATATCCCGCCCTTTTCTACTTGGGGTTCACAGTGAATGACACGGTCAGTTTTATCAATAAAGCTTGTCTCGTGTAAAAAAATATTAAACCAGCAACTTAATTATTAAATACTGCCTTTATTTTCTTAATGGATTCCATGGTACTTCGGGGAAATATTACATACTAAGGTTAAATAAATTCTCTTCTAACAAAAACCAGGCCCAGTCTTAACTTTAGGGATCTACTATTGCCTGTGCAATGGGAAGGTGTGTTTCTGTAACAGGGAAAGACTGCTAATTATAAAATAACATGTTTTGTTCTATATTAACCTCTAGAATGAAAAAGGTCATTGGTTACTCTTGATAAATTCTGTGAAATCTCTCAAAAGGATCCTGCTGACATCAATGAGATAATCATCCTTTTGTCATATATAACATTTTAGTAATGCTGTGTAAGTAAAACTCCAGATTAATCTCTGAGGTAATCCCGATGAAGCTACTAGGAACATAATACAGTTAAGTTTGGTCATCTAACACTTGGCTTCGTGCTGTTTACATCAGTTTCCTGAAGGTCACCTGGAAGATGAAGACAAACATGAGATAATGGCAAGTATTATGATAATGTGAAGAGATGGCTCTAATAAAGGTAAAGGAAGCTGTGCATAAAATCCCATCCAGCAGAAAGCATCTGAGAGTACAGTTTTTCTAAACTGGGATGTTAAGCTGACACAGATGTTACAGAGGAGCCCTTTCCATATAATCTCAGATGGCACGTCTGGAAACGGCCACGTGCATCAGCTCAACCGGCAACAGCAATGAGTGGAGCAAGAGCAGGGCCACCTGTGCTGCAGGGAGCAAGCAGCTCTCCCCTGGCCTGCTCCCAGGTACTTCCAAACAGCAGATATAAAATATGTGCTCCCAGTGTGGAAGGAGTTAATGTGACATTGCAAAACGAGCTTTGCTATTTGCTGTTTTGTTTGGCCAATAGCTGACACAAGCACATTCTGCCACCTGGCTAATTTTGTGCTGCCAAGTTATTCATTCAGGCCAGTGGTGTGAAAAAGGAGGCATTTAATAGTCAACAGAGCACTATATAGGGTAATAGTTTATGATTTTCCATGACTACTTAGATGCTGTTCAAATTATTCTTGATTGAGCAAATTATTCTTTTTTAAAATCATCCCATTCATTTATTTACTAATGCCTGTATCCCTTCTCTCCTGTACATCATTTTTTTAAAGTGGGAACTATCAGCCATTTCCATGTTTGAGGGGATTTAGCCAAAGGAAAACTATGGGCATATTATAGCTCACATCACAACTTTGAAGGACCTTTTGCCAAGATATTAGAGGTTGGATAAAACACCAATCTGAGCTTTTCAGGGAGTCCTGCACGGGAGGTGAGGTGAGCTGGAGAGAAACCCTGACATCTTGGTTCAGCAGATGAAAATATTAATCCTCTCTGCCCCCCAAGTTAGTTCCTTCTCAGCAGGTGGTTGCTTGGTTGGTTGGTTTTCAAGATGAGCCACAGATGGATGGGCTTATTCCAGTGGGGTCACTGGCTAGCTGGAAATCCTTCAGCCTTTGCTGACAGGGAATCCTTGGCAAGGCTATCCAGGATTAGCATTGGAACAGCAAACCCCTTTATCAGGAGAGCCTACCTGTTAATAGGCGAGTTATTTATCCTGCAAGAGGCTGGTACAGGTGCTTAGATGCTTGCCAGAGACAGCATTTTTGTTTTTGTGTGTACTTCCTAAGGCACTGGAAGCAGGCAGGAGAGGACAATCCTTTGCCTGTCACAGCAAACACACAATGGCACTGTGTGTAAATTGATTTTCCAGACTTCAGTTTACCTGTGTTTAACCAAAGGAAGGGGGGCAGACCAAAGCATGGTGTTCTACAGATGTGGGTTTATTAAGCCATAATGCCAGAAGCTGTCAAAGCAAAATGCATGCTTTTGTGAGTTTATCTGATGTCACACACTTTAGACAAACACTGGTGTTAATATTCATTGTATGGTTTAATTGGCTTGATACAGCATAGAAACACAAGTGTAGCAAGATGCTTGTTATGTAGGTCTTCGTGTTGTTTCGAAGCCTTTATTATTATGACAGCAAAGTCTTGTTCATTAAAGTTTCACAATCCATTTTCATTAGGATGAAACTGATTCTGTAAATGAACAGTTGCTCTGAAAAATCAAACCCTTGCAGCTATCACAGGGGAGGTACAAAGTCTGTATTAATTATCAGGAATATGGTGTCGATCGAAGATGTTAATTGCCCTGATGGTTAGTTATTTGGGGAATTGCCATGCATTTCATGCAGGGATAATAAAAATGAATTTTTAAACAAAGAGATCTTAAAATAATATATAATCTGTAGAGAATACCAACATCAAAGGCCTATCTCAAAGCTTTGAATTTTATCTTTGTGGTCCAAAATGTTAAAGATGAACTGAGCAATATTTCAGCTGGTTCAAGTTTGTGAGAGGAAAACAAAACAAGAGTTAATTAACTGTTATTACAAACCTTTTCAACTTTAATTTGACTTTCAAATATTAGCATTTATCTATGAACTATGCTTCTGGGTTTGACAAATTAGCTTTCACAGAACAAGTTTAATTAGGCTTCATTGTGCTTTTATGTCACTTTGCACAGTTCCAGACAATGAATGGATTAACTTACTAGAAGTCATATGTTTAAAAGAATTTGTTGAATGCTAAAAAGGTTGACAAAGTTGCAAAGCTTTACGAGCCTAATGCAGAAAAGATGCATCCTGTTTAGCATGATAACACGCATTCTTTGCAGAGAACAGCTGGTGCTGACACACACAACCCTGCCTGGCTGCTCTCAGCACCACAGGCTATGCCACCACCCCCTTCCCATCCCACCCCACCCCGGGAAAGTCTGGTCTGTGTTTACTACCACAGCCTGTTTTTCTCCCACTATTGGAATTTTCCTGTGAAAGACAAGAAAGGGGAGAGCTACAGGTGCATATGACAGGACTAAGCGTGCTGGTTCTCTGGCTGGAATAAAATAATCTCAGTGGGAATTTGTATTTCTGTTTTAATTTTTGATTTATTTCTTTCTTTTACCAGTGGTGTTAGGACTGCTTGAAATGTATGCCATATTTATGAAAGATCAAAAAAAAAAAAGGGACAAAATAACTGTGGGACTCTGAAGCAATATAGCAAACATTTGTCTCAACAAAGTCAAAAGTGGAGAGCATTGTAGAAAATTATAAGTAGATGTGAAATTGAGAAACATTCTTGCTCTACTTCACAAAAGGATGTGTCACTTTAGAACTCACTAAACACAGATTTGGTATTACAATTACAATCTCCTACTGTCTGTAGGAGAGCTTGTTTTGTAGCTGGATATTAGATATTTTCTGGTTTTTTCTAACTTCTCATCCTGCTCTCTAGCCACGCGTGCTTCTCTGGCCTGTGGTATTAAACTGCTTTTGTGTGGACAAGCTAGAACAGACTAGGAGACCCTGAAGAGGTCTAAGAGGTGATCTGGTGAAAATCGTGCTTGAGAACAGAAAGCCATGGCAATCTGTTTTGTGGAGAGGAAGAAGGAAGAACAGAATTCCGTTGGGGATAGAGCACTGTATCAGACTAAAGAACATATTTGTGATGGCTGCTTGTAGGGAGGCAGAAGTAAATGCTTTTAGAAACTGGCAGTGCTGAAGCAGCAGTGAGTTTGTGTGTGTTTGCCCATCCCAAACCACAGACTCCTTTCTTGGTGGCCAAGATAATTTAGGCTACCATCAGACTGCTAACTCCTGGCTGGCTGACTGCCTGCAGATTCTTCCAGGAGTGGTACTGCACCAGGATTGTCCAGTCAGGACATTTACACTAAACATATCCGGTATTCCATGGTCAAGAGAGGCCCATGCTTATGTATTGATTTAGTAGCTTGATGCCAGTTAAGGATTTTCTCCAAGCAGGAGCATTTCCTGGAAAACCCTACTGGTTTCCTGGCTCAATGCTGAGGGCATGTCTTTGAGTAAGAGTGCTGTTGGACACTGTGGGATACTTAAGCATGCACACTATGTTTGATAAACAAGAAGAAAGGTCATATGTGAAAAAGAAACAAAAAATGAGTTTAGGAAGTTAAGGAAGACAAAATAGAGAAGCATTGTGATGGACAGAGCTAGAGGCAACAAGGAAGCCATATTAGGCAGCAGTGAAAACAAAAATAACCCAAAGACACTACAGGGGGAGAAGAAATGAGTCAAAAATACATTCCAGTGCAATACATTCCAATAGCAAATTGAAATGAAACCAAAGAAACAAGCATCAAGCTGCCACTTAAACTCCACTAGGCAACAAGATTAAATATGCCATAGTGACCAAAGTGTCCTTTAAATTTAGGAGAGAAAGGCAGTTTTAGCACTAGCAGCACACTATAAAGTTGCACCTTTTCCTCCCTCCCTTCTATCTGGCAAGTGCCAGTTACTCTGTTTTTCTCCCACAATTGGAATTTTCCAGTAACTTTTCACAATTAATAGAAATATACAAAGCAGGACACTGGATGAAACCAAGGCAGGATGAAAGTAGCAGGAATATACAATATACTCTTATACTTAAAACTCCCATTCCCCTTATCAAGATTTATGAGTGTTCTAGAAGGATAGGCCCACACTAAACACCTTTAATATTATCTTATGTTTTCCTAAAATTCTTCTAAAAGTAAAGATAAAATCTATAAGGTTATATGTATAAGATCTGGTTGGAAAGTGGAAGAACAGTTTATGGAATGCTATAAAAAATTTGACATAATTTCTGTTTCATAAGGTTGAAAAATGCATACCATTTTCAAAACACAGTCACTGTTTTACAAATCAACTTTTTTCCCCATGTCTCATGTTCTCCCTTTTAGTATTGAGTCCATTAAAATCCATACTGTCTACCCATGCTTTTACTTCCAGATTTCCTCCTGTTTTCAGAATATCTTCTCTGCTTCAGCTACATTGGGGAAGTTATAGTAAGCAACAATACAAAAATCCCCTTCTTTTGTAAGCCCAAGAAATAAAGAATATTTTAGTTCCAAGGTACAAATTTACATGAGACTAAGCACCTTATTCTGCTAAGGAGCTTCGGCATGTAAGAATCTCACATGTAGTATCTTGGTATGAAAATACCTTTAATACTCTGTTTTTTACTTATCCTGATTGATTCCAATGAGAGTTTTCTGAATAAATGTAGTTTAAAATATTAAGTAAGGATTTCAGGATTTGGTGTGCTTACATTGAAGTCCCCAGTGCTGGAAAAGTTTATGCATTTCCTTTAAATGTGTTCACTGTAAGTATGTCTTTTGAAGTCAGTGGAACAAATCCTCAGCTGATAGCGATTGCCACTGATTTCAGTGAAATGATAACATTTATTGTAGCTGAAGACATGTCCCATAGAGACTGAATGCTATTGTAAAGTTGCATGCTTAGAAGATTTTTCCACATTTACCCCAAGACTATTTCCTCTCTGTTCCCAGAACCTTCAAGCAGCCTTTTATAATATTTCATTTCAGTGCAGTGCTGACACAAGTTCCATTTCAGTGATGGAAGAGAATCCTACACTTCTGTGGAGCATAAAATGTTATAAACAAAAGGCAAGTGATAAATGTGTCCCACACACTATGCTTTACTTGCATACTTTCTGTGCACACAGTGTGCTGCTGCCTGTACACTGCTATGGCATTCTTTCAGGTATGGTTTTCATATGTGAAAAAGCTGGGCTTTCTTGTGTCATTTTTCACTCTCCTGAATTGTACATAGATTCTGCAATAATGTGGGCATTGAATAATTTTATTTTTGTTTCCGTTTGAAAGGTGAAATCAAGCAGGACTTTTTATCCATGTTGTCATGTCTGACAAAAGGATACAGGGACAATTCATGCTCCCAATTTATGACTATGCAGCCCCTTCTCTTAATTCAAGTGTTAGGCTGACTTTAGAGTGTGTTGATCTGAAATCACCCTCTGATACCGCTCTGTATTTTCTCTTGCAACTTCTTGTATGCTCATACTGCGCCCAGTGGACCTTGGTTGTGTGTAAGGCCACAGCCTACCCATTTTTTATGGCTTATTGTTTGAGTTTCCCATGTCCTCTGGATTCTGTGCCTGTGGTGGCACCAAAATAACTCTTTAGGTTGATATTCATAGGTTTGTAAACAGACCCTAGAAATAACTTGGGAGGGAAACAAAAAGAAAGATATGAAGCTGCTTTTCTGGATAAGCTCTTTCAGAAGACAAGATGAAGCTGAAGGGTTGGTATTGGGGATACTTGTTGAGTTTCCTAAAATTTTGATAGCCATCTGCATAATAAAAATACAAAAATCTGAGTTTAAACTCTTCCATACTGAAAACCTTGACTGATGAACTTTGGAGCAACAAACTTCAGCTGTGTGTGAGACAATTGGGAAAAGACAAGATCATCAGACTTAGCCAAATTATTTTGGCGTGGCAGACCTTGCATAAGCAGCAGAACATGAACCTAAGGCTCAGAATAAGTCTTTTACTGCTGAATCAGGGAGTATAAATATTTTCACACTTCTTTTCTGGAAAACACCAAAACGTTCTTGGATAATTAGAAACAGTAGCCCTACTTGTAGACTCAGCAGTATATGAACTCCACAGCTACCTTTTTGTCCAAAGCATGGTTCCCAGAACCCAGAAGGCGTGGCCCGGGGCCAAAACCCCTAACCCACCCTTACTTAAATGAGGAATTATGGTCTCTTGTTGAGGGAAGAATGTGTGCTTCTTGCTTCTGAGGTAGCAACAAATGTGACTGTCTTAATCCAGGGGGGTAGAATCTTCCTTTTCATTTTTTCTGGAAACTTCTCCAGTCAGCTTCAAATGCCAAGTAAAGCGGGGTCCAGTTACCTTCGACCAGAAACTGATCTGTTGAATGAAAATAGGCATAATGAAAGGGGATAAATACAGATTCTTATATTTTACAGAGAGGAGGGTGAATTATTCCCCCAGTTTGTGTGAAAATATAAAGAATACAAAGATGTATCCTTTGGCGATATTAATCCCTAACAAATGTGCCACTGCAAGAACTTTGGGAGGTATTTATTCTGCAGAGAAAATGTGTTAGCAAATTGTGCGCTTTGCTCACTGTAACCCATTGTTACTGCGGATTTCACAGGTAGATTGTCACCCATTTGCTGAGTCGTTGTGTGCAATCCCTAAATCATTGCAGGCCATCTATTTGAAAAGTGTTAGTGGAAGAAGCATAATGTGCTTTCATGGTAATGTAAAATGCATTAGAAATGAATTGCATGATGCTTACCTCTCAAATTACAGAAAAGACAATGACACCCATATATGTGAATGCAAATTATATATAAAAATATCACAGATGAATCCCTGAGCTGTAACACTTATTCATTTCTATAAATATTAACATATCAGAATTTATTTTGACATGCCACTAAGATAAGTGCTAGAACTGACAATAATAATGTATAATTTATGTCCTCCATATTACCTTAACATCACTGTGCTTACATTATTGCATAAATTAATTTAATGTTTCTGACATGCAGCAGATTATTCAAGCATTTGTTCTTTTGTCACCTACTGGTTTCTGTTGCTGTTTTCCAAATTACAGAATATTATTGTACTCTAATGTTTATTTTATGGTACATACAATTCATAAAGTCACTTTAAAGTTCTGAAAGCTTTTATTTAGCACTCAGATAAACATGTGTTGTTATATGATGTGGAAAGAGCATTAAAGCTTTTGTATATTAAATAACTTTATGCTTGTGATGCAAATTGACAATAGCTGAGATGTGCAAACCTCAGGAGAAATTGAATCTGCAGCCTGTACTTTTAAGGTACTTGGGGAATATATGGTTGCTACTGCTGGGTGTCTTGTGTGAGAATCTCTCACAAATGCATTTAAAAAGTCCTAGATCTATCAAAAAATCTGTTGGTATTTGTTGGTCTGAACTAAGGTCTGTCTTTACCTGTCCCATGTGATACACTGTATGTAATCAAGTGTACATTTTCACACGGCAAAGAAACATAAAATGAGATGCCCATTGCATTCCACTGGTGAACTTCAGGCTAGAATTCAGCTTTTCATTTTACCTCTTGAAAAGGCAAAATATCCTCTCTGGACATGCAGTGTCTTTTCTTTAATTCAGAAATAAACATCTAAGAATTGATAAATCAGTGCCTTAATTTCTTTGCACTTAAAAGAAATGAGAACTTCTCTAAAAAAAACAAACCCAAAAACAACCAACAAAACAAACCAAATCACACAACAGTAGCATATGTTTAATTTTCCCAAACAGTTTTGACAATGAGCAATTGAAAGCATTTAAAAAACATTGAATAACTGTTACTTCGTAGCAGTTGTGCATCCTCACTAAATCTGGAGAAAAGAAAGTGTGATAAAGCCAAGCTGTTCCCAGCCCAGGCCAGTAGCCTGGGGAACTCTGAGTGGAGGATTCCCAAGCTGAACCCCTGTGACTCTTTCAGTGCCCCTTTCCTGGGGCTAAAGGAAACACAGCATCACATTTTACTGTAAGAGCTGTAAGATGTCCAGGGTGTGGAGGGCGGGGTACACATAGCACAAAATGTTTTTCCTGGTAGATTTTTTTTGGATGGCTTCCCTCGGTTTTTAAGTCTTCCTAGCTACATAATCACTGCTTGTTAGCATTAAAAAAAAATCAAATCAGAAAAATAAAACGGGGGAACTGGCTTTATTCTAACTCTGTTTTGCATGTACTCTAAAAAAAAAGGGAGAAGAAAATAGATTTGCATTTTAAAGGCCATATTTACCTGTGCAGTGTGCCAGTCTTCTGTGCTTGCTGTAATATCTAAAAGTGCTATAAGCTTCATTGATAACCAGCTATTGGAGTGCTTAACAAAGTAGCTAATAAGCTATATATAAACCAAATAAAACTTTTTCAATGTCTACACTAAATAGCAAATAATTGAAAGCATTGCAGGCTTATTTCTTGTGCTTGTTTACTGCCTTAGTTTGGATATTAAATAACTGTGGGACTTCTCTGAAAAAAAGCTACGGAAGGGCAGAGCTAAGGTCAAGATTATGAGCCAGCAATTTGAAAGAGGCAGATGATCATATGAATATAATAATAAACAAAAATCATAAATAAAAAAAATAAACAAAAATCAAACAATACTATCACTGGAAAGACCCACTAAAGAGTCGGACATATGAAATTCCATTGCAGAAACCAGTTCGTAGGCACCTGTTCTTCAAGGTGGAATCCATAACCCTAAATTATACCTCTGGGTAATGGCTAAGGAAAGTCAATATTCTCAAAAAGACAGTCTTCAAAATAACTGTCATCTATCTGTGCAGTGAGCTGCTAAGGGTGTTTTTGTGGAAGGGTGTTTGCTCACGTTCTGCAGCTATTCCCATGTAAGGTCCCAGGAGATGGGTAGAGGCTTCCATCCATAGGGATCCCCACTGCAGAGTGGTGCCTCCAGCTGCCTTTCAGGACAAGTGTAGCCTTTTTGAGGGGCTGGCTCTCCTTGCCAGTTCACATGCAGATGATTTATAAACACATTGTTCATCTCCTGGGAGATTATCCTAGTCATGGTGATAAAAATCGCATGGTCAGGGCAAGCACAATTGTGTCATCTCTGTACCCCTGTGCCAAAAAAGGTGCTTGGCATCAGAACTGAATTCTTTATCTTCTGGTGGGAGATTTCTGAGGTTTAATTTGATCTCTTCAAGAACAATTTTGTAAATTACCTACAATGACATATGTGGGATACTAGGAAAAAAATAATTTTTCTGAATTGTCTTTTATTAGCTACTTGATATATTGTCAAATCTCATTCAAGGCTTTTACTTTTTATCAATGCAACTTGTTGCACTTGTTTGTTTGAGGACATGATCAACGAAGGCATTAGTTTGCTGTGCTGAGGGGCTTTAAGAGAGGAACCCTTTGAGCAGGTTTGCAGAGCAGCTCTAAAGCTGCTGAGTATGGGAGCCTCTTTGGAGATGCTGGCTGTGCCACTCTCAGTGGTGGCTGGCACAGAACAAATTGGCCTGCTGGAATTTAATTGCTGCCTATGTATTTGTGTATAAAACCAAACCCAGAAGCAGGCGTCCTCAAAGGATGCTAGGAATTATAATTTCACACTGCTCTTTTACCAGAAGTTCAAGTTAAATGACTGATTTAAACGGGTCCGTTTAAATAATGAGAAAGAACATAACACTTTTTAAAGGTAGTGTATTTTGGGGGTTGTTTAAGTCAGCTAAATATAAAAGTATTCAAAATAATATTTCAAGGAAAAACATACAACACATGTTTTCCTGCTACCAAGTGCTTGAGATGCTGAAATATCTTTTTACGACAGCTTCCCATTTTCAATAGAGTCTGCTCTTAGAAGTGGTAGAAAACAGAATATTCCCACCTTTTTTTGACTTATTTTGGTGTAAAATAATCCCTTACTTTACAATTGGTCTTTCTCCCTTACCAGCAGGAATAATTATATGGTGGGCTTTTCTTAACAGAAGGTTAAGAACAGCGGAGTTATTGAAAAAATCAAAATACCGTTCTGCAAATATTGATTTGGAGCAACTTCTTCAGATTTTTAGTGATGAAGAGGCACAGGGATTATATTCTGCATCATATAACTACAAAAGTTGCACTCTGACTAGAGCAGAATACTGTCTTAAATGTGCAGGGGGAGCAGTCCTGCCTGATATTTGATGCAGGAGCCAAAATTGTTTCCCACAGAAAAAGGAGAGATCCCAGTTTGAAAGAAGACTACAAGCTGGAAACAGTAATGCTTGAGAAAGACAGAAAAGCTGAATAAGGGCATGTAGGTGGTAGCAGATCAGCACTTTTATCAGAAATGCCATGCTGCAGAAGTCCTTTAGGATGAGAGACAGGCAGCTGTGCAAAGACCACAACTAGGTGATGGAAATGCAGCTGATAGCAATTATTATCACAGGCATCAGCTGAAATCAGCACTGAACTCAGAAACACAAAGGCTTCATGGAGAGTTAAGGGGAAGGAGGTGATGTGTTTGAGGTTGCCACAGAGAGAGGAGGTAATAGGATAACTTAACTTTTCTTCTAAATTTGTTATTGTTCTGTGCTACCTCTGCAGCAAGGAGTCAGGACAAGAAAGAAAGGAGGAAGAAAAAAAAAGGAGTGAGCTTCATGATTGGGAGCAGCATTGGAGGAGCCAGGTGACCCTTTGGTTGGTTGTTTCCAACACCAATGGCTGCAGTATCAGAACAAGGTGTTGCTCTGCTGAGGCTAAGAGTGTGCCCATGCTTGGAAGTCAGCAATGGCAACTCTGTAAATGTCTCCAACACCAGTGATCCAGAGCCTGGATGCAGCTGTATTGGCAAAAGTAACTCCCAAGAGAGAAATTAGCTGTGCTGGCAAAAGTTCAGTTTTGCCAGTAAAACCACATCTATGTTAGGGCCTTTTGCCAGCACAGCTGTGCTGGTTGCAAATCCCATGTCCTCACACCCCTGACTTTCTCCTAGCAAAAGTTTTGAGCAAGATTTGCCTTAGAAAAAAAATGATAGGGAGATTTGCTTGTCTTGATTCAAAGCTACTTGTTTTAATACAGAAAGTAACGCAAAATCTCCATAATGGTATAGGTTATTCAGTCTCTTCAGTTTCTCTCGCTTGCATTTCTTATATATTGATTTTTTTTTTTGCGCGCGTGTGTTGAGCACTTTAATACCAAATCATCAAAAATGCAATCTGGTAACCTTAACCACATTACAGCTTCAACGAAGCTCTGCCTCATTCTGTGCTAAACCACAGTTCTTTGATAAAAAACATGATAAAGAGCTACATTGTACAGAACACAGTGCAGCCAGCTGCAAATATTCCAGGGCTATCCAGTAGTAAATAGCATAAAGTACAGAATGTGTGGAGGCTAATGCTCTCATTCATTCCTGGATATATATATATATATTTAAAGTAAAAATCACATGAAGAAAACCATGTAAAATCTGCCTACCATCAGCTGAAACCGTGATGAAAACTGAGTTTTTATCACTTATCTGCGAAATGAGAACACAGTACAAATATAGATGTATTTTCAGAGCTCTAAACTAGATTTAAGACTGAATTAAAGCTCTATTCTTTCTCCTCCATGCTGCAAAAAAATGGTGTTTGGCCTTGCTTTTTTGAAGTCATACTGATTTTACCACATTGCCTGGGAAAGAAGAAGGGTCATATAATCACAGAATGGAGCTGAGCTGGAAGGGACTCATCAGGATGTTTGAGCCCAGCTTGTGGCCCTGCACAGGACTCTCCAAAAAAGTCACACCCTATGCCTGAGAGCACTGTCCACTAGTAGTGTCACTGAAATAGGTTTTATAAATATAAGTCTTCAGAAAATGTGTGTGCATGAAGGAAATAGAAGATATGGGCTGTCTCCTAGGGGTATGTGTAATAAATGAGGCTGATGCACAGGACCTGTCTGCTCAGATTGTTTCTTGGTGGATCTGGTGCAAATTTTCTTTCCAAATGGGAAAAAAAGCCAAAGAGTGAAGTAGCTTTGAAAATGCACAGACATGCATGAGTACACTGAGAACAGGCTGTTTGTGAGCTCTATTATTGCTGAGCTATGCTGATACAAAGAGCAACGTGAAAGCTAAAAGCGAATAATTTCAGGAGTACAAGAATCATTGTGGACTGGTTTGCAGAGGAACTGCATACAGTACTTGATAGTGAAATCTGACATTTTCCCATGGTTTGGAAGGATCTCCTGTTTTTACACTAGGGTTATCATCCATTTTTTTTCAATAGGAGAAAATTATTTTGGTCTCCTGAGTATAAACTTTTCTAGGGACCAGAGAGTGCACAAGCCCAGCCTGGAACTTTTCCTTCTATTGACAGCTTGTTTTCACTCAACATGTCTTTGATACTAGTTCTGCTTGCAAATGTGCTGATGTGAGAAGCTTTGGTGAAAAACAGATAAACAAATGTGATTGCATCAGCCTTGATTTCTGGGGAAACCAGGATTAAAAATCTATTTGCATAACTCTATATACAAAAAAGAGTGCTTTGGGTGACCCCTTAAAAAAAAAAACGGAGATTGCTCCGTAGGTAAAATATCTTTTTCCAAAATGTTACCTGAGTCTAATGTGACGGTTGTAGGAAAATTCTCTCTTGCCAGGAATATCCTGAAGTAGTGCCAGAGGCTTTCTGGCTTTGAGACATGTTGGGAGTTATTCATAACTCAGTGTGGGTACCTACTAGCACTGGAATGTGCAAAGTGATTTTTCAAAACCCACACAGAATCTTCAGAAGATGGTCATATTTGATGTAGGCTTTTTCACGCTATAGAGACTGTGCATAAGAAATCACAGCATGCATAAATAGTGCCAAGACTTGAAATTCCAGCCTTTTCCCAAGGAGACAGTTTCCACAATGGGTTTTGTTTTTTCTTTTTATTTTTTTTCCCCTCGCTTCTTTTTCATTTGCAGCCATGCTGTGGCCAGAAGATGAGTAGGAAGTACAATATTGTATTTTGGATATGGTGAAAATTAAACTTGTGTTGCTGTAGATCTGAGTGAACATCTGTGATGTTTAATTATCATGGTAGCCCCAAAGCATTAAAATGCTCTTTCTTCACAGTCACAACTTGTCAGGAAGAATAAACTCAGGTTTGTTTAACTGGTTTTGGGATTGTTTTCCTAGACCTGAAAACAAAGTCTAGGCCTAAGACCAACTCTCCTGAGAAAAAGCACGTCTTCTGAAATTCCATTACAGTTGTTAACAACTGTGGATGTTCCATGGAATTTTGATGATGACTTTTTTTTTCTGTAAAAATAGGAAGCTTTTTGAGTAGATACAAATGTAGAAATTGACCTGTTAACATCACTTTTTATTCTTCGTTTGTCATATTAGTGTTTCTTAGGCCAACAGTGGGAACAAACTCAAAGAAAAATACCAAGCAATAATGTGAATGGGATGCCAAAAATCTATGCAGCCTATTTAGAAACACTACAAGAGACTTGATTTTGTGTGACAAATTATGCAGCAAATACACAGGTATCACACTCTATATGTCGTATATATAGACTGTCATGATACCTGACTGGGGTCGGGAAAGGATTTCCTATATTGGTTGAGCATGGATAATGAGCCCATCTGCTGTGGGGATCCCTATGGATGGAAGCCTCTACCCATCTCCTGGGACCTTACATGGGAATAGCTGCAGAACGTGAGCAAACACCCTTCCACAAAAACACCCTTAGCAGCTCACTGCACAGATAGATGACAGCTATTTTGAAGACTGTGATTTTTCCTCAGTCATTACCCAGAGGTATAATTTAGGGTTATGGATTCCACATGGAAGAACAGATGCCTACGAACTGGTTGCTGCAATGGAATTTCACATGTCCAACCCTTTAGTGGGTCTTTCCAGTGATTGCATTTGATTTTTGTTTATTATTATAGTCTTATATTTTATACTTACATTGCATTTTATTTTTATTACAATGTTCTTATATTTTCAGTACTGGTTACTGAAAAAGAGTGTCAGTTGTAAAGGATGAAGGTCTTGTGTGCCATGGGTGTGGTATAAAGACTGCAGAGCAAATATGAGAGGGTGTGCTGTCAAATATTCCTGCCATGGTGTCTTAGATAAACACCTATTTTTTAAAAAATTAAAATCTGCCCACTTTTTTTTCTCTTTTTCTCTAAAAATATTCAAGTAGTGTAATGGATTCTGAGAAGATGTACTTTTGAGTTCCTTTTGATTCCAATTTCCTGAAGATGGTTTCAACCTGACGCTTCTAAGTCTCAGGGCAACAGATCTTTCAATGCTTATTTTTCCATGATGACAAAATAATTTCTTAACAAAAACCTGAGTTTTTAGGGGAACTTTAAGTCACAGAATGCTTACAGCCTATGATAACATTAAATAAATTAAGAATTTGTCTGCTATTCTCACCACAGAGATACATTCCATATGTTTGTTGTGCTTATTGTCAGTAGAGAGAGAGGTCAAACAGCTATTCTTTCCTGTACTGTTTTGTCTCAATGTGCAGCAGATATGTCAAGGAAGTTTGGGGTATTGCATTCCAGAAGTGAGGAAGTTGTCTGCTCTGTGACCAGGGAGAGGGTTTCTTGCTTGGCTTTTTCTTCTGCTTGTGGAAGGTCCATTGAAATAAATAAACAGTATTTTGGCAGTCTTTTCAGATTACACAGAAAATGTGAAGTTTACAGGAGATAATGGATATAAATAACTTCTTTTCTGCAATAACTTCTTTTCTGTGGTTCATAGCATGTCTGTAGACATGATAGAGCAATTTGAGCTGGCTTTGATTAGAAGTTAAAGAGATGGTTATTCCCTTACTTACCGTGGGGTGAATGTATGTTTCCAGGCTGTAATTTTTTGTTTGAATTGCCAGGTATGAACCAATAGATGAAGCAAGGAAAAATTTATCTGCCTTTTCCTCTTTTTTTCTTTCCTGAGAGAGTATGGTCCTGATCTATAGAAATTTCCCAACATGTGATCTTTTTGATGCTTCTCCCTTTTAATGAGGGTGGGTTTCTCACCCAGGCCTTGGCTCCTTTCTGGGCAATGACACCAACTCTGCCAGGCTGCCCTGCAAGCTGGGGTGTGTACAGTCCACAAAGCCACAATCTGCAGCCTCCCAGCCCTTTGGCAGGGCATGAGTGCAAAAAGAGCTTTCTTGCTCTAATGGCTGTGAAAAGCAAGCACAAGTGGAACACAGTCTGCAGATCGATTCTGAATTGCTGAGTGAATGCTTTCAAAAAATGTTTTCTTTGTTGCCAGTTTCCTGTGCTGTGGCTTCCAACCCTTCTGGCTTGAAAGGCAAAAGCATTATTTTAAAACCTTTAGGGTTCTGGAAATCAATAAACGGGGATGATTCTTTGCTTTGTTTTCGAGCAGCATAGGGGACAAAAGCGATCCCATCTGGATGCAGAAGCAAAGAGAGAGCATAGATGGGTTTTATTCTATGTAAGCTCCAGCACACAGAGCATCTCCTGGTGAGAAGAGGGTATATGAGAAGAGAGAATGATAAAACAGTTGTAGTCTGTGTTTGGTCCATGATCTCTGGGAGCATCAAAGAAGACCACCTGAGATTAAAGTCTGTACTCACTTCAGCGGAGAAGAATTTGGGGTTTGATGGAAGGGTGTTGGCTTTTCCTTCTCTTTGTTGAGCTGTTCTCCAAGGAGAAATCCCTATTTATTAATAAATACACTCCAAAACTTCTACTGAGTAGGGTGATTTGGGAACCCCTTGTGTGGGCTGTCAGACCTCTAGTTGAAGAAAACAACTGGAGAGTATTTCTGGCTCCAGGGAATCTCTGGTGACTTAAAGCAGCAGTGACATTCTTCTCTCCATCCTGGCAGGGAAGGACCTGGCCTGTAGGAGCAAAAGTCTTGCTGATACCTTCACAATGCATGAGACACCCCAGTGCTGTGAAAATTCAGAGACCTGGTGCAGAGAAGGTCAGAGTGAAATAGCCAGAGGGGTTCTTTGTGCTCTGTGTATGGTGAAAGGTGTTTATCAGCCTGGGAGCCCTTCCCATCATGGTGGAAATGAGATGCTCCTGGAAGGAGGACTCACTTGTCTGGGAATCACTTTAAAGAGAGGAAAGTGGAGGAAAATGGGTATCTCCAGTTGGACAGCACATATTAAGGAGGAAGGAGAAAAGCCAGAGTATCCAGAGTCAGAAGAGTATTGCATGAGAAGAGAGGAAGGTGAACAGAAGAAATAACAAAAAAAAAAGGAAAAGCAACTGGGAGAAATTAAGTCATTCTCAAAATGTAAAATACACATTTTTCTAATCAGATTAAGCTGTCAGATTAACTCCTTTCTCCCAAATTACTGGGGTAATCTCTTTATTCTACTGAATCCCATCTGCTAGTCTAGCTGGCATGAGTTATATCCCTTACAAAATGGGCATGTGTCGTATGCAGAGCTGACCTGTAAAATAAGAGCATTCTTAAATGGGAAATGAGGAAATGATTTGGCTCCACAGGCAAGTTTGCAGTCTCTTTTAATGAAAGTTTTGTTTTAAACTTTCTGAAAGAGATAGAGGGAGGCCTTGCAGCAATTGCATAATTTTAAATATTAAGGGTGTAAATTTCATAAGCCTTGTGCATGGTTTGAGGCTTTAATTTTTCCATATTTTCAAGATGGCTTGTACATTGGGTAATGAAGTTCAACTTTGCTTCTGATGTTTTTAAGCTGAGTTTCTAGTACATCTTTCCTGTCCTAACAGTTAGTTTCCTGGGTTATAAACAGAAAACACAATAGAGATATAGTTACATCTTGTTATAGATGCCTCTTGGAACCTTTGCCACTTTACGGGTGTCCTTGTTTCCTTGTAATGATTTTTCAGTATTTAGAGAGAGAAGAATGTACAATCGACCTCTGCTAATTTTATTAAAGGTGATTTTCAAAATGAAGGATGGTGTGGGACTGACAGTTATGTCAGGAATTTATTCACAAATCCGGGCATTGGCCCAGGATTGCAAATGTAGTAAGAACTACTTGCATGACACTCATGCAAATGAGTGGTGTGTTATTTCAGTGTATTGACAATTGCCAAAACAGAGATAATTCAGAGAATCTGTTTCTGTGAGTCCACTGTGGTAGGAAACTACCCTGAAAGCAGAGTTTGTCATAAACAGGAGTAAGACCAAAAAAAATATTTTTCCCACCTTAGTGAGTGTAAATGTTCTCACTGACACAAAAATAAAGTCTCTATTTTAGCTTGTGTCACGTTGAGCTGTTTGGTAATTCAGTAACTAGTAACAATTGTGTGTGTTATATGTACACACATTTAACAGGATCCTTAAATAAATTACTTGCATAATTGTGCAAAATGTAAATGAATAATTTGTTGTCAAGTAGGTCCTTGCAAACAGTAATTTACCCAAGAAACTCTCAAGGGCAGCAAGGAAACAGGAAAGAAAGAAGAGAAAGGGAGAAAAATCTAACAGCAGCAGGAGCAGACTAGGTAGAGGAAGTGAAGCTTTGGAACACTGAACAGTCATGAGCTGGCCATGAGTACATTCAGGTTGATAATCAGGAACTAAACAGTCAGAGTAGTAGGAGATTAGAGCTTCCTGTCACGAGCCCAATGGACCAAAAGTGCAGTTCTGAAGATGGAGATTTAGCCCCTTTTGGAAGACTTTATGTGAAATGTACACCTATGAGGCTGGGAGCTGATAGTCCAGGTAGCACTCTCATATTCTGTGTTTCTGCAGGAGGTTTGTGTATATGGCTATCTTGTGTCTGGCTTGGAACTGAACAGAAAATGACAATATTATACTTATTTTCCCATGTTAAACTGCAAACTTGAATATGAACAGTAGACAAGTAAGGGTTAGACTGAATGTTGCACAAACCCCCTCTCAAAATAGCAATTTATTTCCAAAAATATGCAATTAATGATAAATGTCAAAGCAATCATTTCGAGGCTACAGCTCATCTTGCACTCAGAAAGTGGAAACCTCCTTTACTAAGTATTTCTGGGTTTTTGTCATTAGCAACCCCTATTTTATATGCAGTCACACAGTAACTCCAGACAGTAAGTGGTAGTAGTCAAGCAGATTTTGTTAGGTTTTTTTTAAGAACTTTTCATGTAAGACCCAGTCCTCACCTCTGGTGGGAACTGGGCAGAGGTACATGGGCAGAACCTTTATGAAGGTTGCTACAGTTCACCCTGCAAAGTTGGTGACATTCCATTTGGAGTCTTTGTGTAGATCCACACATCAAAATGATACTGGTTTCTTGGGTTTTTTTTAATAATGGACAAGTTTGTGCACAAGCCAATTGATTCCTAAATCCATCTGTTCAAACCAGTATGTTATGCACTGTAAATCAGGAAACATGAAAAATGAAAAGTGGTGTTCATATTAGAGAATTTTGCTCTCTTTGGCACTACATACATAATACCTGTTCCCATAATCAACCAGATTTTCCCTGTACTTTCAGAAGCCTGCAGGCTAAATGGAAGTGAATGCTGTGGGCATTATGGTCTTGATTATGTTGTGTATCCATTTTCATATCCTGTATGTTTGACTGTTGCCTCTGGGCATCTGTAACAGAGAAGCAGGTCCTACGAACTCAGACATTGGTTACTGGTGTCTGTAGCTGCACTTTATATTGGTTTGGAGCACTTCTGCTGCTAAACCTGCTCTAAGAACTATTTTGAGTAAGTAACCTTGAACGGCTAATTCTGTTCTTGTTATTAAGTTTCACAGGTACAGCTCCTCATTAGATCCCAACTATCCTTCCCTGAGAATGCTATGCTTTCCAAGTTCTATTTTCATTCCTTTTTTTTACTCCTGTTCCTCTAGTAATCAGTGTCCCTGTGGGCACCTAAAAGCTTACACAAGTTTAAATCACTCAGAACAATGTCTTAGTGTTAGATTCCTATCATGAAAATCTGAGGTGTCATGAAAAAAATAATAAAATATGTTTTTATAGAGACAGAATTGGAGGGTAAGAGCCAAGGGAAAGGTATAGAAATTTGTATTTTGCTTTGTCAGTCTTCGTCAAAATGGTATCTTGCTTTTCATCCTAAACTCAATGTTTCTATTGTTGAGAGGAAAAATGTAAAAGAAAGGAAAAGTTTAGTTTTCCTACTAACTGTACTAGTTTCAGTTTCTAGAATTTTGACTTTTTGCTCAGTGTTTCATTTTATCCATATGAACATATGTCATTCAGATTTCAAGAGGAGATACTTTTCTCTACTTTTTGGGGAAAAATCTTGGTGGTGCTAAAAGGAGCTAACCAAAGAAGCTGAGAAGTGTTTTTTGGTAGTTTTGGGTTTTTTTTTGGTGACATGATTTTCTTTTCCCATTTGAAAGTCCCATTTACTTACTTTCTTCTCCTGTACCTTGTCACTGAAAGAGTTCTTTTTCTTCACAGTAAAATGTTTTCCTCCAAAGCCTACTGAAGCCTAGTTATTGATAGTGTCCCTAGTGTACCACATAGCAAAATGCTCTCTTGGATCACAGCTGGTTAAAATTTTCACAAAGAGTTTTGTGCCCAAAAGTCTGTTTCTTGAGCCCTTGGGTATAAAATAACATTTAAACAATTAGCGTGGTATTGGTGTGAAGTTTTGTGTTGTTTTGAATTTGTGGGATATATTTAAAGCAATTTCTCCTCAACAGTAGTGTTTTTAAAGAAATGCTCTTCCATGTGGAGACTTGAGGCTGTCTTGCCTTATCTGGTTTGGTGTGCTGTATTCCTGTGTGGAAGCAGGCTGTGGTATTTCCATTTTCAAGGCTGAAGATCCATCCTTCCTGGCTGGCTGTGCAGAGGACTTCCTGCTCCTGGACTTCATCAGTGGTGGTGCTGCTTGGTGTATGCTGCCGCAAATGATTTGATTCCTTTTAAAAAGACTTTCTGACAGTCCCTGCTTAGTGTCCTGCAACATAGTTAACCAGGCTCCTGCAAAGAATGAGGCTCAAGACATGTTTCCTCTGTCTTTGAAGGAAATTGTTCTATCTGTGTGACTCATGTACCTACCCGATTTTCATACAAAGCTGTGGAGACTAGGGAAACTCATTAAAAATTACAGGTGAATAGGCTGATTGGCTGAGGATGAAAGATGAAAGCTAGCTGTGCTGAAAGTATCCCATGCAATAGCAGAAATTGTGTGTGTGAGTTGGAGCAGTTGCGCTTGACACAATCCATCCCTGGGAGAGGCAGGCTTTGCATTGAAGCACTCTTTGTTTTCAAAGGCAGAAAAAACCAAAGGAAATATTCTTCTATTCCCATTTTACTGAAAGGAGCAAGTGCGATGTTCAGCTCAGAAATGCCCAGGAAGCACATGATTCATCATGTGGAGATGGAGCTCGAAGTCTTTGTGTCCCAGTCAGCATTCTAAAGAAGGACCAGCTTTTAAGAGGCACATGTCCTAAATACTCTGTTATTAATAGTGATTTACATAACAGCTTGTAGTCCCATTTCAATATTACAGAATAGGACTCACTCTTCTTTTTTGAAAATGACCTGGATTTATATCAGCAATAATAAAATACTGTTGCAGAGAAGGGCTGCGAAGAGTGGGGGGAGGGGGTATGAAACTAAAAATAAGAAATATGTACAGTACATAATTCTAACAATGTTATCTGAAAGACAGTAAAAATAGACTCAATTAGATATTGTCAGAGCTTTTTTCTCCATGCAGCTGCCTAGCCAAATATGACAATTTTTCAACAATATGAAAGTTCTAACACAATGCATGATACATTGTACTGAATTCATTAACACTTTGCTACCTTAAACATCATTGTAAAGAAGGAAAATGTAAAGGAAGCTTGTCATTTTTTGTTGCTCCTTTTGTTTCTGTGACATGTTTGGAATTGCATGCCTGTGAGAGTTTTGTGATCTAAATTTAATGATCCTAAAAGAGATTTGGTAAGATATTGTTCTTTTCTCCTGCAGACATCCCTAGGCTGAGTGCTACATGAAAAGTATGACTCAATTATACAAAAAAAATTAATTTATCTTTAAAAATAAAAAGCCTTTTCATGTAATATTTCCACAGGGATGTTGCCTTAGTGTAGAGCTTTCCTAGCTGTGCTTTGCAACGATGTAATTCCTACAGAAAAAGAGTTTGCATGCAGTGCATAGAGCATCTATGTGCAAAAATGCGCCCCCCTTTCTGTGAATAAAGACATTATGGTGGCAGCTGATATATTTGTCTTTGATTTAGCAATGGAATATGAATATCTCTGCTCTTATTCAAAGTCGTAGATTTAGAAAATTACTGGAGTGGACAGCTGGTCACAACACAGATATCAATACCTTAAAACTCAGATATTCAGAATTAGATTGAAACTTTTGGTGCAGTTCTAACCCAGATTTTTAGCTACCATTCCCTTACAAGTATTACATTTGAGATAGATAGAAAGAAAGAAAGAAATTTGTAGAATTATAGGAGGTTAATTTGGAGTCAAAAGCAGATATAATATGTTGGACAGAGAAAGTAAAATAATCTTTGGTCTGGGCATACTGTTGGGCTTTAAGATTATCTTTTGAGGATATAATGTAATTTCCCTGTGGCTTGACCATCACACTTGAATTACAGAGAAAGAAAACCCCCAGGAATGAAGAAGAAACTGATGCATTTTTGAGAGGAAATAAGGCAGATGACTGAGAAGACTTAGTAGCAAATATAGAAAATTCATACATTTTTTATTTCCTCTATTTTTCCAGTTTAGTGCAATGTGTGCTTCAGGAAAATTATAAGGAATAATGCATCCCAAGTTGGACAAAACTTAGACAAGGTTCTTTAGCCTTGCTCTTTAACCCTTAGATAAAGATATTTGTTCTGTGTGCTCAGAACATGAGGAAAGAGGATTGTTGTGACTGCTTGATCAGGATATGGGAGGTGGTGGCAGCAGTTTCTGGGAGGTTAGACTAGAATCTCTTTACTCCCGACAAAGAATTCATAGCTGTGTAGCTCAATTTTTCCTGTTGCTGAATAGCTGAAGGTCAGATTAATGTGGAGTTTGCATTGCTATAGATACATGTGTGTGCAAGTACTGGATTCTATCTGCTTCTCCTTTCTAAAGTGAACTTGAGAGAACTGCTGCTGCTTTTTGACACTGGTCACCACCTCTAGAGATCTTTAAAAGCCATGCAGGTGTGGTACCTGGGGATTTGGTTTAGTGGTGGCATTGGCAGTGCTGAGCTAATGGTTTGACTTAGTGATCTTAAAGGTCATTTCCAACCTAAACAATTCTATGAAAGCTGGGAGGGAGACATTGGAACATAACAAACTTTGAATTTATGTATTGGACTGTTCTTCACTGCAATTATTTAAAAGTTTCATCTTTAGTTGTGGCATCTTTCCCTCAATTAAACTGGGTTCAAGGTGGAAAGATACCATACCAGTCAAAGACAGAAGAGACTAAGCCAACTGAAGAGAGAGTGGATTACTCTGCTCTACTACATATGATTAGCATGACAGAGCAGGAAAATATTTATTAGGGAAGCATTAGACAGTGCAGGCAGTAAAAGAGATGCTGGCAGTTGGGAAACACCCTGTTCCAAGGAAGTGATTTTGTACTTCACCTCCTCATTTCCTACATGAATAAAACACCATCTGCACATGGGAAAATAGCAGAATAGAAGGGGCAGAAAAGCCAAACCAAAGTCAAAACCAAACAACATAAAACCACTCCTAAACTAACTCCCCCCATCTTCCCCGACTCCTCCTTCCCCAAATTTGTCCTGGGCATCTACCTGAAAAACTAGGAACAGGCTGGCCAAACTAGGAGTGTTTCAGTCACCACCAATATGATGGGACTGAAAAGACACAGTGGCTGTTCTAACAGCACGCTAGGTAGAAAACCAGACATTACAGAAAACGTGTATTTTTGCATTGTACAAAATACATGCCACATTCAACATTTGTGCTTATAGATGTAAGAAAATTAACTCTGTCCCAGCCAAACATAGTATAGCATGTGTCTAACTTGAGAAAATGTTGGTTTATGCTATATCATGGTGGAAAAAACACAGAAAGTCAAAGAGCAAAATTATTTTGTTTTTTAAGATATAGAGAGACCCTTTAAACTCAGTCGTATTCTGCATAGGCTCACTGAGTTCATTCTTTCTACCATTCCCCACTGTGTAATGATTGCTTCAGTTCCAACTGAGCTGAAATTAATCCTCTGTCTTCCCCTGAAGCTTTGTTTTCACAAAGTCTGTAATTACAATTAAATTTAAACCGCATACATTTGCACATGTATCCTTGTGAAGCGTCTTCTCTAGCATTGGTGCATGGCCATGGCATACACCTAGAACATGCTGAGCATCTTGGCTGATATAGTAGCCAGATTTTGGTTTGTATTTTTGGTTATTATTTGCTAATGCTTAAGTAGCCTAGTGCTCTTCAGAGAGTAAAACAGCAACATGATTGACGGTATGTGCTACTAAATTATGTGAAGTATGTACAGCCATTTCTGATTTGGGAATATGCAGTTTACTAATCTCTTATTTAGGGATACAAGACCTGATAGCCAACAGAACTAACTGCCAATCAGCCTCAATAGTTGATTTGTTTACCTTATGAGTTTTGTGGTAAAATACAATGGGAGCAAGAGGGAATGGATCTATGTTGCACTAAATTCTGCTACTGTTCTCTAAGGTGCTCTTTGCTGCTTTTCACAGCATTGCTGAGGACTTTTAAACAGTTGAAGGATTTCTGTTCCAGGGAGGTTTGGGTTCGAATAGTGAATGAGTCCCTCATCGTAGTTACAAAAGTGTCTGTTAGAGCTCTCCAAGTTCCTTCCAGATAAAAGATGCTAATAGATGTAAGATAGTCTGTACATGCAAGAATGTCGCCATTAATAAATATTGAAGAAAAAAAACTCTCTCTGTGAACGATGTAAAATAACACTAATGAGTATTTAAACTGCTTTTTAAATTGAATTTTCAGCTTAAAGAGGGAAACTTTTCTTGTTTGAAAAATTAAAATAGAAAAATGAATATTGAAATGTATTGGCTTGGGATTTTCAATGCAGTTTAAATAACTAATTAAGAAAAAGTTGCAGGGAGGAAAAACATTAAAATATGCAATAATTTATTTTTAATAAGTGTAAAACAGATTATTTTAATTACTGCATCTTTAAAAATATGGGATAAATAAAATGTATTAAATTGTCATTCACAGAGATTTGGAAATGAAGTGTAGAGATTAAGGCCTTTTATCAGTAGATGTAGACAAAAGACTTAATGAATAACGAACACAGAAATTAACTGAAATGACAGCTACATATTTTTTTGCTTGGTTTCCCATGTCCTCTGACATTTTTTCACTTCTCTGGTTTTGCTTTTCAGGATAAGCTGTTAACCAGGTGAGGTTTCATAGTATCTTTTGTACCATTATTTTCTTTATTCAAAGCTTTCAAGCTGCTCCTTTACCTCCTCACCTTTAGAATAGCAGTTACCTGACTTCTTCTGCTGCACAAGGATTTGAAGTAGATTCTTGTCTATATAATTTTTTTACACTCAAATTTCAGTTGCCCAGGTTTCCATTGAAATCTTTGTAAGTGAGGGTGCCAGAATCACCTGACAGCAATCAAGCTTTGGCAAAGGCTGCACACCCTGGCTGGAGTTCATATTTTATATTACTACATAGATGTTGGGTCCAAGTGCTCCCCATTTATTGTGCAGCTTTTTCAGAAGGGTTTTGAGGAGCCATCAGGTTGTCTGCCAGAGCATGAACTCTGTTCTCTGAACCTGTTGGGTGTCTCTTGGAGAGGTCTGTCTGGAAGTGAAAAATTCTCCCTTTTGATGCAACAAATTCCATGCAGAAACAGAGCACGACAGAGCCATATTTGCTGTGTGGTGTCAAGTGGGGATAAAGCTCCCTTCTCTGTGCAAGCATGGGCTTTTTGTGGGCTTGCTAAAAGCCATCTAAATGACATGCACTCTGTGTTACTCACCTTATGTTTACCCAAAAGCAGAGTCTGACCCTGAAGTGCAGTATTTGTTCTGGTTGTTATAAGGTTGTAGGTTCAACGTGCATAAATGAGTAATTGTCCTTTAGAGCCCTGGGCTATAGTTCACCCTGTTAGGGCTGCTGAGCCAACAAGCTCAGAAAGAGCTGTACTTTGGCATCATCCCAAAAAGTTAGAGGTCGTGAGCCAAAAACCCCGGGAAAGCCTTTCAGCTTTCCCGTTAGCCCAGTGTGCTGGAGTTCAGAGCTGCTGATCTCACCTGGAACACGACAGCAGCAGGAAGGTGAGGGAAGGGGCAGCTCTTTCCAGGGAAGGAGTGTGCAAGGTCTCCAGTCTTCCAGCAGCCAGGGAAGCTGTCCTCCCAGCAAGCAGGGAAACAAGTCATCTTTTGCCTTGAGTTTTATGAGAAAAGTTTTTCTCCTGTTGGCCTGTTCTATTACATGTCTCTGACTTTTCTGCTTCTTTAAGGGGGAGAGGATGTGCCAAGAAACCTCTGTCAGTAAGCCAGAATAATTCTGTTATATCTTCTTCTCATTTTACCACTCCAGCTATTCTTCTAAGTGGGGAAAAATAATTTGGGAGTCCCTAGCAGTTTTGCTATTTTTTAAGGAAGCATGAAAGACAGGAGGATTTGGCCCGATGGTAGCTGAAGGCACTCAGGCTCTGCCAGGATTTAATTCCTTCTGAACTCTGTCCTGGAATGAATACAAGTTATGTGCTACTGTTCCTCTATAATTTAGCATCCCTTTTTTCTGTGTAGGTTTTTTTCCCTGCCCGGTTTGTTACTGTTAGACCTGGCTGAGGGGTTTATCCTTTGTAACTGGTGTCCCTGTGAGGGAGAGACTCACTGCTTTTACAGGCCTCCCAAGACTCCTGTTAAAAGGTCCTGGAGGTTTGCCTTCACTGGCAACATTGGCCACCTTGATGGTTTTGGATCCCATGGTCTCCAGTTCAAACAGCATGCCCCCAGCAGACTCAGATTCCTCACAAAGTAAAAAGGCTCTCCTCGGATTGAGGGGATGGTTGAGCGCTGCTGCGTTGATGCCGCACAGCTGTGTTACAAGGTACGTGGCTGGTACTGCAGGAGTGGTGCTGAGCTGCCAGGGGACTTCTCAGGCACTGTGACTTAGCAATTACGTGGTGCTACACCATCTATGGGACTTGTAGATTTGCATTCACTCTGCAGCTTCATTAAAAATTTTAACTGGGACATATTTAGACTACTCAAGCTTCTTCTATAGAGTTGATTATTTTGTCTTGTCCTTAGAAAACAGCTTATCCTTGTGAAAATAACATATAAATTGTACTATTATATTTAGTGCTGCAAGCTTGTCTGTTGCTGTTTAGTTTTCTTTTCCTTTTGAAGCTGTGGAATTTCTGACAAATAATGTCTTCTGAGTTAAAATCCACCATAGGAAAAACACATTCTCTGTCTTTTCCATTTTTCTCAGTCAATTCTACAAACTTCTGTCATTAGCGTGGTTATTGCCTGGAGAATAAAGAAAAGAGAAAAAGGATGTTTCTGTGAGTAAGGCACAAGATAGTTCAGACCTGCCATTTCATGCAGAGGAAGTATTAAATCCCTGTGCACCTTCATGCTATCTGTAAAGGGCAGGTAGTAAAATCTGCTCATTCTGGAACACTGTTTGTGTCTTAATTTGTTGAAGAAAACTGATTCTCTCCTAAGACAGATTTTCTAGAAATACAAATGCTACTTTCATGAGCACAGGTGTTTTGTGGTTTTCTGAATTCTGTTGCAAAACACTCTCCTTGTGGGGAGTTGCGGTCAAGAATCTGTGGTTTAATTGTCAGCGTTGAACTGCAGAAAAAATATATTGTGTAAATATTTCCTTGTCTTGCACTCAAATGTTCAGAAAAATCTCTCAAAACACAGGAGCAAGTAAACTTTACACATTATTCCATTCACGTCATTTTACATTTGAAAAATCCGGTTTATCTGAAATTGGATAAAGCTGCCACAGCATTTTTAGTTTATGATGGCATTTCAGAGTTAATTTATCCTATGAAAGCACTGTTAGTTTCTGTGGAATTCTGCAGGTGCTCTGTGTTTGTGAGATCCAGGAGGTCTTAAATTTAGAGATGCTTGTTACAGACAGTTTCATGCAAAGCTTATGTAAAGCAATCTGTCAATTAAAGAATGTGCCACACCAGTTCGTCCTTTTCAAGTTTGCTATGTATGTGTTTAAGTAAAAAAAAAAAAGTATAAGCCTAAATGCTGTTTGCTCTTTTTTATAATTTTCTGAGAGCAGCAGGAAATTATTTTCACAGTTGATAAAGCTCAACCTTCATAATGAAAGCAATGAAGAGCAAACCATGCACCAGAGCATAAGACAGCTTAAAGTTGCAATACCAAGTAGGTTTTTAGAAGAACTGTCTCAGAGAAAAAGAGCCTGAGTTGTTTCAAAGGATTTTTGAACAAGCTTTTTCGGCTTCTTACATTGCCTTTACATTTTGTTTTAATCCTGTGTGCTGGAAATCTTATTTGGAGTTGCACAAAGAGTGCGACTAAATAAGATGTCTGGGAATGAAGTTGAGATTTAACCTCTTCCTTGGGAATGGCCAGCTTTCCCAATACTGCAGTAATGTTTTTATCCTGTCTGAGGAATGGAGGAGCCACAGGAATTGTATACCCTCTTACATTTGATCGAGGAATGGGTATAGAGGGGTATTTTGTGGCTGGAGGGAGTTGGGAATTTTGTTGTGGGTTTTTTTTTTTTAATTTTCCATAATATATATCATGGACAAATTAAGGATTCAATAAATTTGCTGTGGCTAAGAAATCACTAAAGACTTTTTTTTTTCATTGTCTGCTTAGAAGCCACCTATTTCTCTATCCCTAGGTGATAGAATTGATTAACTTTTACCCTTTACTCTGTAGTTGCATGCTGTAGGTCAGCCTTCCCGTCACAGAAGGCCTGACAATAATTCCCATCTGGTTTTGAGATTTGATATCACAAGAGCTGTGATTATTCCATGGCATGTAAAAAGAAAAACAAAACCAGAAACGACAAATACAGTATTCACTAACAAATTTGCTTTGCTAGGGATTTTTTAGGCAGCACTAAAGTCTTTTCAAGAATCATGCTTGTTGAACCACTTTAAAACATGTTTAAGAGAAGCTCTTAGTTTTGAATAAATAACTGTTGATTGTTTTCGAGAAAACTCTCACTGCTTCTATTCTCTAATGTGTTTAGGTGTTGCTAGGTTCTCTCCATGCATCTGGAAGAACCTCCATCTGTATTTCTGGTGGCTGCCATAGGGTGGTGCCAGGCCATCAGTATATACAGTACGAGACAATGGTTTGGGCTTTGAGCAGATCAGAAACCAAACGAGCTTTAAAATCTGATCTCAAATAATTCACAGTGCAAATAAATGAAGCAGCCAGTGCAAATAGTTACTTTGATGCATTTTTTTTATACTTAGCATAAAGGAAAGGTCTGCCTGGTATATACTTCTTTATGTGTGCCCGTTTGTGAGGATATGTATATATATATATCCACGCATATATATGTATATGTATATGCATGCCTGTATACATACATGCATGTGTGTAAAGTTTGACCTGAAATATGTTTTTGACCTAAGGATACTTATGCCTTGTTTTTTGATCACATTGTACTTATTAATGTAGCTTAATTAATAACCCTCTTAACATCTCTGCTAATGTTCAGGCTTTTGTTGCTTTTGTGTGTATATATTACAGACCTGCTAAGTGTTAAAACTGACTGGAAACGAATGATAGATTTCCAGACTTAAAGAAACAATATCTATCTAATGTATGCTTAAGGAAGACTAATTTATTGCCTTAAACTCAGCTCACAATTGAGTACCCAATGAAATCAATGAATTATTTATAGACTCATAGTTGAAATATCTGCCATCTATCTGGTTCAAAAATCTATATTATATTAATTATACAGACGTACCAATTTATTCTTTGAGCTATCTAAATCAGTTTCTAAAGTATTTGGTTTGTAATAACTGAGGGGAAGAAATTAGGCCTGAGATTAGCAGGAGAGATGAACAAATATTTATTGAATATCACATTTGAAAAGGCTACTGTCTGTCTGTTTTAAAATAAAATAATAATAGTTGGAAATGAAAAAAAGAATATTATTGGCAACAGATTACATAGATCAAGTCTAAAATACTTGATTTCACATTTCTGTTTTGTTCAAATTTAATAAAGAGGTTGAAGGTTTATATTTATAGAAGCATATCTTTAGTGGGGAAAACATTGACATTCACATCTCATTTGCTCTTGAACATCTTTTGTTATTGTATAAAATGAAATGCAGAATGTGGCCTGGCAACTGAACAAGCTAAAATTAAAAATTATTTAACTTACATGTGCTTGTAGAGCTTTGGAGTTACATGGAGAAAAACATAGTAATTCTTCTGGCAAATCCTATATGATGCTGTATTCTTTGCCAGGTAATGGTAACTTTAAAAAAAATGCAAAAAATAAGCAAACACCCCCCCCACCCCTAAACTTAAAACCCAAAGCAAACAAAAAATTAACCCCAAAACCCCACCCCACAATTCTTTCTTTCTAATTTAAAAATTGAACTGACCTAAACAGAGCCTACTGAGTTGAACGATTTCAAATTCATGTGAATAACTTTGGAGAACTGACATAATAACCAACAACAGCCAAATATGAATCCTTTTATGAATCAATTTTTACCACACTAATTCTCCCCTCAGGGAATGGGAATAAGACCCACTTGTATCTGAGATGATGCTGTGAGTGACATTTTGAGACTAAAAGCCTCTAAAATATTTGTAACAGTTTAGATAGCGATTATCCTGTCTAGACCTTTTACTCTTTACTAGACTTAAATTTAATTTATTTTTTTTCTGACTGTAAATCAGTGGGAAATGTGCAAATTTGGACTCTCTGAAGTTTTACTTTGAGAATGTTTTCTTAAAGCATTCCAAAACACTGAAATCCTGGAATGACAAGGGAAAAAATAATTCAAACCAAAGGTATAATCCAAAATTATTTATGGAGTGTTTTGTCTCTAATCCTAAAATTGTGTGTACTGGTGGCAGCAGTGATGAGCTTAGCTGCTTCTTGTGCCTAATGCTTGTGAAGTCAAATTTGACTGACATTTCATCATAAATTTCTATTCCACATAACAAATATTTCTTTTTCTCTGTTTGTAAGAGCCTTTTTAAGATGCTTCCTGAAAACAATGTAGCAGTAATTTGCAGCTTTTATGGCATCTAAATCTATGCCTTTCTGCTGGCTTGGTTCTACTGACATTTTAACTCTGTTAATAATCGCTGGCCATTTGTGTGTGCTGGGTAAAGGCGTAATGTGCTTTTATATAAAACACTGTTACGAGGGCTCATTATCTCATGAGGCAGCAGTTATAATGAAAATTAAACAATTGCCAACTTGCTTTGCCAAGTGTTTTTTAAATAAATTTAGCTGGGCTGCTTCACAGCTCCTACCTGGTTCTGCAGGGTTATATATCAGAGTTGCTGGAGAGTTGCAGGCATAAATTCCTTGGTGCAGTGGTGAGAGCTGTGAGCAGCCCGCTCCACTGTGCTCTGCTGAAGCTGAGCAGAAACTGCTTCTTCCATAGGCAGCATCCTAGCAGGGCATGGAATATGTGCCAACCTCTGAGAGGTGGTATTGATATTTAAACGGATGTTACAAACCACCTTTGGCTCGCAGGTAGCCACAGAAGAGTTAGAGCTGCAGTCTGCAAGCTAGCCCTGCTGTTTTGGAAACCACTGGCTGTCTACAGCTGTGTGGCTAAAATTACCAAACTTCTCAAGCTAAGAAAAGGTTGAGAATGTAAATATGGGCTATTCAGTGTTTTGTTTATAGACTGCAATGTTTTACTAAGCGCTGTACATAATGGGCGTAATTTTTTACAACTTCTTCAGTGTTTCTACATAAAATTATTTGAATGGGAAGTACTTTAATAATAAAGTAAATGTATGTTGAGAAATCTGGGTAGGCTTCTCCATGGTGTCTGCATTTTAGCAGAGCTGGTGTAGCTGAGGGTCTGGACATCTGAAATTCATGTTTAAAATGTTACTCAGCTAGCCAGGGAAGTTTGTGTCGTTTCTGACACATTGCCTTTCTGTTATGTATGCAACCAAATTTGTCCTTATAGGACTTGTGTACAATACCTCTTATATTTCAATGCAGCACTTAGAAGCAGACTATTCCAGTACTACAGTAGTAAGGGAAACTAAATTTCCATTTTCTTTTTTTCCTTTTTGCATATGTTTAATTTTGAAAGCTGCCGTGGCATGGAACAATAATTCAGAGGAGCTCTGTTTCAAATTACCTTTCTTCATTAAAAAATAAAATAAAATAACCAGGAGGTCTAGCATGTTATGTCACTAAGTCACACAGTAAGAGGGACCATCAAAGAATGGTGGGAATTATCACAGCAGCTTGCTCCTTGTTAGAAGCATTTACCTCATGACCCTTTCATTTGCCTACTGCCACTTTAGTTTAAGAGTGACAACACAGTATAACACTCTGCACTTTCCACCTCCCCCTCCCTCGCCCTTTCCCTTAGCACCAGATGCCTTTGTAAAGCAGCCTGGTGAAGGAGTGAACAAAACCTTGTGGGATAAGTCTGACACTGGAAGTTAATGATTATCAGTCGAAACAAAACACTTGTTTACATGTTGTAGTCATTAGAGGTTCCAGTCAGTCATACCTCGACTGGGATTCCTGCCAAATGTTTTGAGGGTTCTTTTACAAGCTGTGCAGTTTTGTAAATACAAAAGCACTCTTATTAAGCCTTTTTAGTATTAGACTGTGCAATTAAGACTATGGGTAATTAGATTCCTTTATTGGGAGTAGAATGGTCCAAAATATACACACGCAACTTTCTTAGCCACAGGATACCATCGTATCTCTATTTGGGTGTTCCATTACAGATCAATGACTATGAGAAACTCTTTTGTGTTGTGCACATTTTTTCTTTATTAAAAATTGTGCTCAAAACTTGGGGCTGTATGGATTTTTCCCCACCTTATTGTCATCACCTTTGTTGGAGCTATAAAACTTTCTTTTTTGATTAGCTTGTCTCAATTTGCTGGAAACCCTTTGCTTTTGCATCTTTTTCAGTATTGCTGGCTTTTCATTTCAGCCTCATTACAGCTAGGATTAAGGAGGTGATTTAACTATGAAGGAATTTAGGAAAATTTCCAGTAAGCTAAAGATGATTTTAAGTTAACTGCAGGATAGCAGGTTTGTAGAAATGAATGTTTCTTTTAACACCTGTGAATTAGTCCATACCTGAATAAATAAATGATCCCTTTGATATTTGAAGTTGATACAAACCAGCTCAAATTTCAACATTTCCTTGTAAACACTCTAATCATGCAAAAATGCATCTAATACAAATAATCTCGTGTGCTGATGAACCTGTTTCACGTACCCTTCTGCTCAGGGACTATTCTCTGCATTGAGCATGATGGTAAATTATTTAAGATTTGGGAGGCCATTTTTTGTAGCTGTGAATTGTAAGACAACCGAATCATCCATACATATTTCATCTCTATTTTTTCCTTTGCCAGAGAAGATATCCGTTTTAGTTGCTCCGGTGCAGGACTGCTCGCTTTGACATTTCCCGGTTGTCTGTAGTGCTAGGCAATAATTAAATATCAGGTGCATAAGCTGCTCTTTAATTTGACATGTGTGCTCCAGGCAATAAACACATGCAGTGCAACGTGGGAGTGTAATTGCTAAGGAATAAAATCTTGTACCAAGTGAGATCATTGTATCAGGTACTGTGTGACAGCTCATTTGATCATTATGCCCAGGCTAAAGAGGTTGCCTAATTAGTTTCCATTAAAACTCACCCTTTAATCAGGAATTATTCTTGCATAAAGAATGTCACTTGGTCCAGATGAATGAACAATGGTTCCCCCTTGAGATTCCACTATCTGTTACACTTGGGATGCCATATGTCTTTTCAAACAATTCAGCTACCACTGTACTCTGTGAATTTGGAGCTCGCAGCACTATGCGGTATTTGCATTTCCTCGATACCAGCTCGTGCTCTGTAGAAAAATCACAATGGTGTTCTGTATGTACTTCATCAAGTCAGAGGAACTATGTTCAAGCAGCAGGAACTGTGTTGTAAACACACAAATGACAAATGGGCCTCTCTTAACTAATGTGTCTCAGTTGTTGTATATATTTCATTAGTGACATGCATAGGGTACATGCTATTACCTGGAGCTAGGCTTTGGTTTCTCACCTAGAAACGTCAAGGTTCATCTAAATTTAATATTTTGGGGAGAAACAACTCCCTAGCTTTTTTTCTTCTTGTGACAATAGCTTTGTCATCTGAAGCTGATCACAGAAGCAGCTGTGTTTCCTTTTTTTCTCTCTTCCCAAAAAATATCTTTCAAATGCCTTCTACTTGCTCCCACAAAGTCATGTGAGGTTTGGCACATTACTGGGTTCATGCACAGAAATGGGGCTTAGTTGTTGGGCATGTTTTCATCTGAGTCATTTCTGCAAGTTCCGAGTTGTCTGATGGAGCTGACTCTTCTGCCGCATGGAACCTGCAGTGAGTGGCTCATTCGAGCTGTCCAGAAACTGCTCCTCAGGAGAGGCTTCCCCCTGTGCCTGTGCAGACTGTGGTAGGCCAGGTGGAGAGAACGAGACTTGCAAGTCAAAGCTCAGCACTTGCAGTCAGTGGCCTCATTCAACTCCCTTGATAGCCTGCTATCAATGCTAACTGATTTAGCAGTGTTTGAAAAATGCCATGGGCTGGCCTAGCAGTTTGAAATCCAGCAACAGGAAGAACTTCTTGGTGCTCTTCCTTTCCCCAGAGGTGTCCTGGAACAGTGAGCTGAACTTTCCTTCTGTAGAGAAAGGATGATCCTACAACATTGATGTCTTCACTGACTACCTGCCAGTGTGGTGTCCAACCTTCCTCTGATCTCTCTGAGGCACCCAGATGTACAACTCTAAAAAATACTTCCCTAAATTCTTTTTTGGATCTCAGATTGTTGCCGATCCCTTCTTGAGTTGGGAGGAAGGTAGAATAGTTTTGTGGGGTTTGTGCACCTAGAGGCAATAATTTTTACAGAAACAAGAACAACCCAAGGTTTTGTGAAAGATTGCCACAAACACTAAGCAAATATTGTGCAGGACACCTGCTCCAGGTTGATATTTGGTAAATCTAAATGCTCTAACCTTGATAGTTAAACCTGAGGCATACTTGCTTTTACACTGCAAGAGTATTCAAGGCAATGGAATAATGCTGGCGCAGGATAGAATTAAAATCCTTAATGTTTCTTGCTGCTACTCTTCTGGGTGCCCCCATCCTCCATAAGCAATATATGATGTGTCACAGCCACAGTGAATGAATCAGACAGGAAAGTGGCTAAAGCACAAGATTAACATCTAGAGTCAGGAGAAGAGAAATGGTTTGATGATCTAACATGACTCTCTAAATAGCACAGGCTTTTAATTTATTGGTTTTTATACCTTGAGCTATGTGTCTAGGAAAATTAGTATTCTGTGTAGTCTAAGATCTGTCCACCTTTACCTAAGATGTTCTTTGTACTTGTGGTCAATCTCTGATGCATCAGAAGAAGATAGAGAAGAAAGAATAAAAGCTTCTTTGACCACAGAAACTGATAACAGAATTCTGATATCTTCTGGCTTCCTCTAGTTAATCCATACTATTTTGGCAACCTCGCATACATTTTACACTGCCTTCTAATATTTCAGCAAACATGTTCTTACTTCTCTTTCATGTTCCCAGTGCCATTCCTGATTTCCTTCGACATCCCCACATTGTATTTGCCCAGACTTCTGGAGAAATCTGTTGCATCTGATTCAGTTACAGACATCGATTGGTGTCAGTTGCTGTCTCTTGACTATTAGTCAAAGAGGATTTTTTGCATCTTAGTTACTTCAAACCCAACAAATGCCTAGAGGGGGCTCCATGATGATGATTTATGCAAATACTTTAGTGAAGCTCCTGGATGGTATCCAGACTGCTCTGGTGGTATGCAGTAATAAAGATCAATTTATTACTAGAATGAAATGAATTATCTGGCTATGATATCTTTATTTTTAAGAAGGTTATTGATAGCTCCAAAGCAAGAAGATACATCTAGTAATCATGAGTGAAGTGCCTTCTCTGCTTCTGCAGGCCTCTCTCGAAACCTGGGTGCTGAAGAACACACACAGTCTTTGCAAGTTATTAACTTCAGAGCAGTCCTTTGTCAATAAAAATTAAAATGAAGAATTAAATTAAAAATTAAATCAATTGGATGTTTAGTAGCTTAATAGGAAAATAAAAATGCTGAATTAATAATGGGAACATTTACATTAATAATAGTAATTGTATTATTCGGTACAAAGCGCAACCTGTCCATGAGGTAAGTTTTGTTTTGTCGTGCATCAGGTTCATCTCTTTAGCCAATCAGTTTTTGTACTAATCATCATGGTTTGTATTACTGAGATTTTCAATATAATTGCTTGCATTTTCCCTAACTGACTAAGCTTTTTAATTGTAACAATGAATTCTACAGGTTATTTATGAGAGAGAAACTTGAAAGCACAGTTTAAAAAGAGTGTTACTCTTTAAGATGAGTATTTTTGCAATCTTTATTCTCATACACTGATAATGGACACGGGAACATCTGAAATCTCTCAGACTGTTTTCAGTGAAGTAGCTCTAGCATGTTCCCTCCTGCTTCCCCCTGCACTTACACTGGAAAAAAAATTCTAATAGTTCAAGCTCTCTTTCTGCAGATATATTTTTATGACTGCAATCTTGACTTTTTCCTTGTTTTTAGTCCTGTTATTGGCTCAGGTCTTTCTCTGGGTTCTTTTCAAAGCTGAATAGACAGAACATGGTAAATTATTTCATAAGAGGGTATCCCTTTGATTTATAATATTGAGACTATTATTTAATTTTTGAACTTCCTGAAGATAACAAGGTGCTTCCTTTTTAAATGTAATGCCATAAGTCAATCTGAGTTCATTCGAGACTTGACTCAGTTTTATCAAAAGGTTTATGAACTTAGCAAACTTGGCTCAAATATGGCTGAAAAGCTGCACTGAGATGCATCACATTTTGATTAAAATCTTGCTGAATACTCTATGTATTTAACAGTATGTTATAAATACTCTATTATCTAAATAGCTTCAGTAGTAAGTATAAACCAGAAATGACCTAAGAAAATGACTTCTGCTATGAGCAAATATAGGGGCTAAAACCAGTTGTGGGTGACCATTCAGGGCTACTTTTACTTTCTCTGAGCCTGATTGCCAGGATTTAAGTTTTATATCTTTTCCACAAAATACATTTTCTCATTACAAATATATATGTTTATCTTCGTATTATAAAGTGGGGACTATTATTTTTAGTCCTGTTATTAATCCAAGTAATCTTTAGTGTTTCTATAAGAAATTCACTAGCGAGGAATCAAAACATTGTTCAGTACAGAATGAACCTTCCCTATACATGAAAAGCAAACTAAGTTGCATTCAATGTAAATAGAGTAAGGACCATCAGCATTACTCTATGTAATATCCTGATATTTTACAGCCCTTTTGGACCTGAGCATGTCGGCCATGCTTCAGAAGCCTCCATAAACTTCTATAAACGTTTTCTTTTGCAATGATTTTTCAAAGTTTCCAGTAACAATCATTTATTGGTCTCTTGTGAGTCGTACTGCATGGTCTGAGTATTATCAAGGAAAACAAACTGGTTTTGTTTTGTTTCTCTGAAGTGCTTTCTAAAAGCATTCTAATCAAGATGTACACATTGGATCATATTCTGCTCCTAGCTATGGTGTCTGATAAAATGTCATTGACTTTATTACTGTCCACTTTGACTCTGGCCTATTTCCATGTACTTCAGGCTGCCTGTGTAACTAAGGAGGGAAAACTTGACCTGGGGTGGGTGTTTTGCTTCAGAAAGAGCTGCATTATTTACCCTCAGTGAGGCAAGTACAGTAGTTCACATGTTACACGCACTTAGAGTGAGTCCTTGGGTCCTGTTGTAAAAGCTCCCCCTTGCAAAGCTCCTCAGTAAGGAACTTCCCAGAACAGTCAGCCCTAGCACGTGGAGAGCAGTGCTCAGCTGCAGGCCAGGAGTGCTCAGGGGTGTGGAACAGAAATTACTGTGCATGTCAAGCACCAGGGTGAGTCCTGCTGCGAGGAAGTGAGGGGCTGGGCAGGGACACTGAGGTGCTGCAGTGAGGGCTCACTGATTCTGCGCTGGTGGAAAGGATGAGGGCAGCAGAAGTCTTGCTGCAGTGGGAGGACCATGTGTCCTGATCCACCCCAGAGTCCCTGATCCACCCCAGAGCAGGGCCTCTTGTAGGACTGAAAAGAAAATGTAGAAAATAGGTTCAAGGACATGCAAGTTAGCTTGCATGTTAACCCTTGACATGCAAGCTGGTTACCAGCTTAGGAAATGGCCATAATTCTTTACACCTTGATCTGGCCAAAATTGTCTTCCATGCCTAAGAAATCTTGAGTAGAGAAAAAAAAGTCCCAAACCCCTGTGGGTCTAGGCATGTTTCTCCATTATTTCCAGGTGGAGTCTAGAAGGCCTAGGTCCAATCTAAATGAGAATAAAGATATTTTGTAAAAAATGTGAAGTGGCATGCCATTTGCTAATTGCTGTCCCTGTGCAGCTGCTCTATCATGAGACAAACCCCATTTTGCTATGGAATAGCTACTGTGGGAAAGATAATTTATTTCAATTGGAATATATTTTTGAAATTTTATCTGTGTATTTAGTTAATGCTTTCCAGCCTTTCTCTCCTATCATGAATTTAGAGTTTTGTGTTTTTGTTACTTTTGAAATGAATACTGTTTTTAAAGTATGCCATTCTGGAAGAAATAACAAATATACGGAAATTCAAGATAACTGTTAGAAATGTAAATATGCAGAATTTAAAATATTGACAGATCATCCTCAAACACTGAATTAGAACAACTAGAAATATGCTGGAAAAATCTCATTTTAACAAGATTATGATGTATTAATTTTTGTATTTTCTCTAAAAATATGGGAATTTTATACACGTGGTGCCTCCATTTTTCAAATACAGTTCTCTAACTTTTTAAAAGGCCAATTTTCAGGGGAGCTTACATCTTAAGTTCAAGGAACAGTATGCATTTACAGCTGACTAAATTTTGAAAGCTTTTGCTGTTCATTCTTTCACATAGAACATTGAACACGCAGTATTCACAGCCCTCATGATAATAGGTTTGTTGGGACAAGGAAGGCATCTTTTTCTTTTTCAGTCTGAGTTAATATGTCTGGTTCAGTCACTTGAGAAATAAAGTTGGCATCTGCAACCTCTTGTTTAGAAGATGTCTAGATCCCATCTTCTGTGATCTGCCAAGAGTGGTTATGAAGGGGTCTCTTTTGAGCTTTGAAGAAAAAGTACTCTTATCCATATCTTAAACTTAGTTTGAAACCAAGTATCATATATTACTCTTATTTTTTTCCTGTGTTTGGTAAAGATACCCACTGCTAAAATAGTATAGATGTACATGTTAAATTGGATTGAGAAGTGAAGCAGAAACACACAGATTTCACAAAGGAGACATGGAAGATCTCTAATGATTTTCCTTAGGAAAAAAGGCACTAATATGGGTCCTAAAAAGTAGACTGTAAGCTTTCAATGGCAAATGACTGGAAACGTGTTTTTCTGTTGGCCCAAAACACCACAATAACTGATCTCTGTAGGGAATAAAGGGAGGATCAATATGTGCAAGTGCTTTGGTTATTTGAGCATTTGGTAAAGTGGTATGTTTCTCTAAAACCACAAGAAGACACTACCATTATTTTACCTGGAAAATGATACAAATAAGAATTTATATGTATATAATTCTGCCTAAAGTATACCACAAATTCATGCACATCACAGTTGTAATGCTTACTTATGTTGGCAAATTTCACGAACTTGTTTGACATGCCTGCAGTTTGCACATCACAGCTACAGACTGCTTGGCTGGAAAGTTGAACCAGGAATAGTATCTAGGCTGGCTACTGCCACAGTGCAAGAGGCAGTTGCGTGGGCACTGAATGGCCCTGCTGCCACCCCGTCACTGGCAGCTGGCCCCAGAAGGCTCCTGCTGGCTGATGTTGCCAGAGAAGTTAAGAACATGATGTGCACTGTGCTTATGGCTGGCAGCTGGCAGCTGCACCTGCTCCTGGCAGCACATCTGGCACAAGGATGGGCTCTCCTGCAGGACAGCCAAAGCTCCCAGCCTCCTTGTTAGGAGTAGTTTAGTCCCTCTTCTTCTCAGACTGGCAAACCTGTTTCTGTCTGCTTGAAAAAGTTCCAAATCCTTTTCACAATATAATGTTTTTAAAATTTCTATTATGTTTTGTTGAGGTATAAACTGCCTGGATGTGCTCTTGAGCTGGGTGGGAAACTGGCTGCGCCAACAGGCTTAAAGAGTTGTCCATTCATGGTCCAGCTTGTGGCATGCTTCAGTCAGTAGAGTCAGTACCTGGGTTTAAGTGCTTCAATGTCTTTTATTACTCAGCTGGATGTGGGATGGAGTGTACTTGTGCCTGGTTCACGGGCCACACTGTGCCAAGCAAGGCAAGTCCAGCTATCCAGAGCTGCCTTGGCTTGCTGGAGCACTGGGCAACAGGAACCTCATGGAGTTCAGTGTAGCTTAATACAAAGTCCTGAACCTGGGATTGCTGCAGGCTGTTGAGGATGCACCTCTGTGGGAAGGAACTTGGGGCCTTGGCCAGTGACAAATCAAATCTGAGTCAATTGTGTGTACTCATGTCAGGAAAGGCCAGCAAAGCTCCTCTTGACCAGCAAGAGAGCAGACAGCAGGCTGAGGGAGGCGAGTGTTCCCCTTGTGAAAGGGAGAGAGTATTTCAGGTGCTGCCTCCAGTTTGGGGCTTGCTGGGAGACAGTAGTAGAGGGGCGAGTCCAGGAGAATTCTGAAGAATCATTGTGGGGGCTGAAGCACATGAGGTACAAGGAGTGTCTTGAGAGTTGGTTGTAGCTGAGGAAGAGAAGGTGCATCACATTGCTGTCTCCAAATGCTTGACAAGTTTATCAGCAAAATAGAAGATTCCTCAATATGCTCAGCAAAATAAAAAGGGGCAATGGACACAGGTTACAACATATGAAATCCTGTTTTGATATTAGAGAATTTTCACACTGAGGTTTCACTCCCTCTGGTACAAGAGCCCAGAGAAGCAGTGAAATCTCTGGAGATAATCAAAACACCACCAAGCAAGGCCTTGAAAAATGTGTTGTAACTTTTGAAATTGTCTGTAACCTCGTCTCTGCCCCTGCATTTGGTGGTATGTTTGGACCACAGGTCTTTCTGAGTTCTCTTCTGAATTAAAGTATTGTCTGCTTCTGTTTTATATCCATTTTTATATTTCTCATAGCAGCCTCTACAAATGGAAAATGTCACAATAAGTTGTAAGCTTTAAAATGTAGATCTGCTCTGAAAATTAGAGCATTATTTTACTCAGTAGTGTAAGACACACAGTGTTAAAGGCCTCTGACAGCTTAAATTTTGCTATAGATTATTTGTATTGATATATTTGTATTGTATAGCAGTTTGAACTATTTTGTCAGATATCCTGTTGCAGGAAAGTCCCTCTCTCATACCTTTTTTGCCTGTTGTGAAATTAACTGTTTGCTAGATGCTATGGTCACTACAACATATTCATCCTAAGCTCTTGTCAGGACTCGTAGTTCTGACTGGAATACAGAGGAGGTGTAGGCATTGTGTGGCTTTCAGAAACTACTGTACTTCAGTGCAGGCCATTATCTTTGAGCATGAGTCAGGACAGTGTGTCTTTACCTTTAGTCTAACAGGATAGAAGTAACCATGTCCTCTCTCTTCCCTACATTGTTTGGACTCGGGGGTGAGGAGGTTGAATTTTCCAAAGGCTTCTCCTAAGAGAACGTTATTCTCATTTCTTCCCCCATTCTGTCTTTGTGTCTCTTCATCCCAAGCTCTGAGATTTCTTTGCTTTCTTCCCATGTCTAGAGAAAGGGAAGCAAACAGGAGTGATAAAGGGAAGGATGGATATTCCTGATGGTCTAGATTGTATCCTGAGCTCTTCTGTCAGAGCAGCTGTCCATTGCACATTGCTTTGTCAACATCTGACCTGGAGCCTGGCCTGTTGAGGTCAACAAGTTAGCCCTGTTCCTCCTTGCTCCATTTGAGAGTAGGACAGGGAATATAGGAACAGAAAACGAACCGCATCTCCATGGCTCTTCACTGTAGGAAGACAATATTAAAATAAGTCGAATTTATGCAGAGACTATGCCATTCCCCAAGTCTGCAAGAAGCAAAAATCAGAATAGTTGGAAAGCAAGGTCATCAGAGGGACTAATTGCAGAGCTGGAAACAGGCCTTAGGAGTTATAACTTTCTTTGTGTTTTTCTTTGCTGAGAAATTTTGTGAGGAAGCTTATTAGAAACCTTCAAGTCTCATCAATGACAATAGCTGGCAGCTGCAGAGAAACTTAAATTTTCCCATTTCAGGATTCATGCAAATAGCTGCTTCAATGAAAGAAGAGGAATTAGCTCAGGTTTTTACAAAGCACCTCCTGAAGTGAAGATCACTAATGAGTCATTTGGAATTGTTGTCAGATCACTGGCCAGATAGGAATTTGCAGTCAGACATTGATATTGCTGCCTGTTAACAGCAATCTCATTAGTCAAAGTAGTTCTAGGCTTTATGTGTGTCATCCACCTACATAAAGTAACTTTCTGGAATTATCAGGTGCATAGTCATTATTGTCAAACAGTTATTTTTGAAATTAAAATATTTTCTGAGCTTTTTCAAAAATGGATTTAACAGATATTTTTTTATGGTACTATCTGTACTACTACTTAAAATTAGCTAAGAAATTGTGGTACTCCTTTATCTTGAGCTATGAAGCTACAGACCAGATTCTTGCTAAGACATGAAAAAAGGAGCTAAAGTGCACTTGCAAGTGGATGAGCAAGCTGATATTATAATAGAGACTCATGAAATTAAAGTTTTCACTTTTTCTTTTTTTTTTTAAAAAAAAGATTAACCTTGCTACCTACCCCTCAAATTACCTTTTTTCTGGTTGCTGGTCTTCTGTAAAGAAATAGTTGTTTATGAACAGTCTGAAATGCTTTTCATTGAACTTCCAGGGGGAGTCAAATGCACAATTTTCAGGCTTTTACAAGCAAGCCAAGTGAATGGTTGAACATTCAGCTAAGGCATGTAGCTTTAATCTTCAGGAAGGTGACTCTTCTGGAGTGAATAACAGTGGACCTCTCAGCCAGCACTGAGTGCTGACTTTCATGAGTGCTGTGCACGTGTGGCTGTGCAACAAACCTGGCCCAGGAAACCCATGGTTGTTAAGTTGCTGTTTAAAAAGATAAAGAGTCTATTCAATTTAGGAGACAATAATAGTAATTTAACATACTTGAGCTGAAGTAATTACCTTTCACTGTTTCCGCAGCATGAAATTACAGTCTACAATAATTTTGAAATATTGATCCTTTCAGGAATCTGATGTTAGAAGTGTTTCTTGAATGCAGTGGGCTCCCTGAAAGAAAGTGAAGTTTTTTGCATGCTGATATGGACTAATTTGGCTTCCTAAATACTTTATCTACTGTGTTGTTTGAGACTGTCTAGCAGCTGCAGAGAAGCTGCCAATGAAATTCCTCATACATGCACCTCAGGTGCCATCAATTTTTGGTTATATTTTAGAAATTTCTAATGTGCAAAATGTCATGTCCCCCAGAAAAACTTGCTTTCCTGTTTTTTCTTTGAGTTTGCTCTTGTTTCTGTATCTTATTGAAGGAAATCAGTTTTGCATGGAGAGCACCATTATTAATGAAATGCAGTCTGTGATCTTTTTAAAAGTCTATTTCTTCCTTATAAATAAATGGTGATTTGTTTTAAAGCATCATTGCACACAGTGTTCAGCTGGCTCTCATACATTCGATTATTTTAAATAAATGTACCATAAATGGAACAAGTTCTTTCTAATTTGCAAACGATATGCAACATTTTTCAAAAAAAAAAGAGAGAAAAAACTGTAAAATTTGTTCTTAACTACATCTCATTAATGTGAAGCTGTTCAATGACCTGTAAAGATTAAAGAATTAGTGAATTGGTAAAATTATCAGAATGAAAAATCTGTATAATTTTGATTTCAATTTAAAAATCTGCTAAACAGTCTAGGGGCTTTAGAAAAGTATATTACTTTTTAATATCGGTTCCACAAATGCCCTAGTATCAGTGTTACAAATGGACTGAAATAAAGGCAACAAATAGTATGTTTAAATGCACAGTGTTACACATTCTGTTAAATCCCTTTTTTTTCTTTTCATTAAAACAACTGAAGACATTTAATTAAGTGACCACTCTGCTAAGTGGAGCAAAAATTAATATACATAAATGAATTTATGTGTGGGCAATGATGCATAATTAAAAATATGCTTTGAATAAGGAGTTGAGAAGAAAGAAAACAGTTTAACAAGAATAGTAAAACTATTTCCTCCAGAATTTTTAAAGTCAGACATGCATATGATTTACTTATTTGCAACATTTCAGCTAAAACGTATGACAAATGTGTCTTTAAAATACTGGTGCCCTATGCATTATGGGGCAATGATTTCCTGAAAGCCAGTCTTGACCAGAAAAATCATCTCAATATCTTGTGATTGGCATGTTACTCAGCTTGCTGAAAAGGCTACCTTTAGGCAAATCTCATCTTTGACAGACCTTTACTCCAAAACTGCTGAAGTTCTCCTTGTGGTAAGATATGTCAAAGCTGGGGTGATAGAAGATATTTATATGTAAATGAAATATGATGTGGAATATATATATAAGTTTAAGGAGCTTTCCTTTTGACATGACGTAATTGTATTGATCATGGTATTTTAGTTATAGGCTACCTACTTAGGGTAGAAGTTCAGCTTTATATTGCTTAGTAGTTGGCAGAAGCTGGAAAAAAAGAAAAGCTAGCTTCCTTTCTTAAGTGAAAAAAAATGGAGTAATTTGATTTATAGATCCTTGAATGTTTTACAGCAGTTTATATAGTTATCCTTTGTGGGACATAAGTTGTGGTTCCTTTTTTTATTATGCAGTTGGCATGCTTTGAACAGCCATCCTTCCATTCATCTGGGGTTTCAGGCAGGTTCTCCATATTTTTGTGTTTCAGGCAGATTCTCCATAATTTCTCTGTCTAGTGAGCAAATATCAGAATGGTGAATGTAGATTTTTTTGTGTTTCCAGCCTCAGATTTCTCTCGAGGAAATACATAAAGTATGAGTTAGTGGAAAATCAGACTTTTTTGCCTAAAAGTAAAGTCGGATTTTCATTTTGTGACTTTTTTGAACGCTTGTGGCTGCTGCCTTAGGAAAGCCCCATGCTTTTCGTGTTCCAGACTTCTGACATTTCATTTGATAAGTCACAGCTCACTCGAGCCCTATTTACTGTTCTTGAAGAGAAACAAAGCAGGAGGAAAACTGCAGCATCCAGCCACACACCTCTGGTGCCACAGTGATGCTGCAACATGAAGGAGAGAGGAGAATGGCACAGAAAACCCTCCCTGTAAGGATTGCCTCTCCTATTACAAGAAGTCAGCAGCTGCTGTTCTGGTAATGTTCAGGTTCAGCTGAACTCCCACTCCACCAAAAAAAAAAAAATTAACTCTTTTATCCCCTATAGTATTTTATTGGCAAGTTTAGTCCAAGTAATGAGAGGGGTCTTTAGGGACTACAAAAGGTAGAGTCCCTAAGGCCACATATAAAGAACAGAAAAGCAACAGTCCTTTACTATTTTTCACTAATAAACACATGTAACAGTAACTGCCATTACTTAATTACTGCAAAGCAGTTTTAAACAACTGGCTTAACACTGTATTAACACAACATAAAAACAACGGCACCAGGGGTATCACTCATTATTATTGGATATGGCCCTATTGAAGCCAATGGCATGAAATTAATAGGTGCAGAGTTTGGGGTTTGGCCCTTTAAGCCCCCACTAGGAATTCATTGCCTCTTGCTCAGGTTTTCCGTTGCCTTACAGCTCCAACAGCCTTATTTTCATGAACTTTCATGATGTTTCTATTTCTAAATAAATGTGTGCAGTTTTTTTCAGGATACCTATGGAGTAAGAACTGAGTTTCTTTAACTAGTATATTTGTCTGCTTCAGACCCCAGTTAACCTTGAGAGTGGGTAACTACACAACAACCTCTGCCTTCTACGTGTAAAGTTACTCCCAGAGGGAAGATTAGATCTCATTACTTGGATTTTCAGATACACTTAATCAGAGCCCTGTTAAAGCTGTACCCTTTCTGTGCAGTTCTGTGCTCTTCCAGGTCCTTTCAGTTTCTCTATACCTGTGATGTTTTTCTGTCTGATTTCTTCTTCTAGTAGCTCATTTCTGTAAGCATGCTGCGTGAATGTCTCTACCAAGATACTTGGCTCTTGTGAGAGCAGTGGAGATGAACTGAGAGGCCACCTCTCAGTTTCATCCTCTGTGCTCTTAAGAACAATGAAATAGGGATTCCACATAAAAAAGGGCAAATGCTTAGGAGGTATAGCACTCTCTTCCATGATAGATGTTGCTTTCAGGGTTATGTGTGATATGGGGGTGAAGAAGAAGAAAGAAGGGCTGGTAACAAGAAGCAGAAGGTGAGAGGTGCTTTAATGCCATACAAAACTTGAGTAGGAAACCATTTGTTCAGTGTGTGGCATTTATTAAGAGATTGAAATAACAACAAATTTCCCCCCGCTGGCTGTCAAAAGCTCATGAAGCTTCCCCTGTTAAAAATTGCTGTATAATCTTTCATCCTGTAATGTTGTTAGCATTCCTCTGTTTTCATTTCCTTTCCCTCTGTTTTGATACAGTGCTGCACAAAGGGCTTTTCTAATTACATGCAAGTTTTGTAAATATTGTGAAGGGATCTACTACATGAACTGATGATTTTTTTCTTTTTTTTTTCTAAGTGCATTGATACCAAAGGCAAAAAATTAATTGTGAATTAAGTCACTTCAAGACACAAGGAGGTAGAGAAAAAAAGAAGTGCCACAAAGGATAGTTTTAGGACTAATTCAATTTACTTTATACCTTAATGATCAAGTAAAAGAAAACATTTGGTAGAGGGTTTAAAATGCCAAAGGTACAATAAAGTCAAAATAAAGAAAGAAGACAGTTTAATTAAGAATAAATTAGTTTCTACTTCTGTAGCTATGTTTCTGGATATTGAGCTGTATAAAGCTAGAGACTTATATAAACAAAATATAGTAATGACAGGTTATGCCTTTGTTTTGTGTTTTAAGGATAGAAAATATTGTAAATGAGAAGTATTTGGGAGCATGCTAAATATTTCTATCAGCATAAAGCTTTGAAACAGGAAACTTGCTCCCTGGTGCTTTTTGTGCTGCTTGATTTACAGATGAAAATTGGCTCTATCCAGGTGTGAGCACTTCCTATTTACGTGTTTTGTGATAGCAGCTTGAACCTGCATGCTGCCATTCTCCCTCAGACTGTGCAAAAGAGAGAGAGAGAGAGAATCCAAGGATTATGAGAGCTAAATTATTTGCTTTTGACTCTTCATAACTCTAGAAAGCACTTTTTTCTATTTCTAATGTATTTAGAAATGTATCTCATGCTCATCTTCCCTGAAAACACTTGCAAGTTTCCCCATGTTCTTTACAGAAGTAGAGAGAACAAGTAAAGCCCAAAATAGTGTTTCTGTCAATCTAGTTTGGATAGTAGATTTCTCACATGGAATCCTGAAATCCAGCCAATGTCCCTCTATCCTCATGGACAAGGTCACTAGGAAATGGTCTCCTCTGAGTACCTCTCACAGGCAGTACTCTCATATATAGAGGGTCAGGCTCTTTTCTGACCTAACACTGAAGATTTTACCCACTGACTAAATGGTAAGTTTTCCCTCTGGTTCTTTTTAAAATGGCCCAGCTAGAAAGGAAGGTGAGAATTAGCAGAGTTATAAATACCACTCCTGGGAGTACCAGATAATGACACTCTCTGATGAGATACCACAGAACTGTGCTCCTCTTGAATTGCAGGTTTGATGGTAATGGAGGAAAGAGAAAGCACTGGGCTCTCCAGGCTGATGAAGGGGTCACTGCAATCACTAGATCGGCTGGTGTCCAGCTGTGGGAGTGACCTGACACTGTCAACACAGCTTCTGTTTATATCCATTTTTCTGGTGCAGTGAAGCCTGGTCAGAGGGGAACCTTGACTGCATCTGAAGTGCTCGTGGGAGGTGAACTCTGGTCAGCATCTGCCTGGTGCATAAATTACTGTGGGAAGCAGGTTCTTAGGAGAGTGGGAAGGAGAAAGGCCAGAAAACATTTCCTGATCTGGGCGTTCAGATGTATATCTCAGTTCAGACACCAGCTCTGCTTTGGCTACAACCACATCAAGTCACTCCAGTTACTCTGGAAGTGATTACTCATGTCCTTCTTTGAAAAAGGCACTGATCTTTTTTACAGAGTTATGTATGTAGATCTCAAGGGAAAGGTCCTATGAAAATGTTTACATTGGTTTTTCATGATGTAATCTTACTTTTTTCGTAAAAATCACTTACTTGCCTTCTTTAGGATTAGGCCACTTTACCTGGTTTCAGGGTATTAAGCAGTTTTAGGTGGTTTTTGTTCAGATTACAAGATGAACAGATAAAATTTAAATAGCTACCATTCTATACTGGCATAGCACATGATCTTTTTGGACTTGAGTTTCTCTCTTGCTTTCTGCATGTAAAGTATTGTAAAACACTAAAAAAAATAAGGTGATGTTTTCTCCTCTTGGAATTTCACTGAAATTCCCCAGGAGTTTTTGTGACCTGACATCTGGCAGCTGGAGGAAAGGATATTGTTTTTTTCCCCAGAAAGGTGAAAATATATGAAGAGAATTAGCTGAAATCTCTATTGGAAATAATTTGGAAAATCATTTCCTCCTTGCCTAACATAATCCCACCTAAACTGCCTTTCAAGATGAAGGTTGCTGCAAGAAGGTAAATTTTGCATCTGTCATAAAGATTTGCTGCTGTTTTTCTTTGTTGAAATGTTCACATCAGATGGCAGCAACGAATATTTAGAGCTCTAAACTCTTTAAGTCAGTTTGTATTGTAAATTCAGTATCAGTCTTCTAAAGCTGGTTAATAAAAACTCTTAATTAGGAGCAATATTTGTGAATTTTAGACTCAGAAACTAAATTTGCATTTTTGCCATAACTCTTTATTAAAACAAAGCATCCAGAGGAGACCAAGTGTTGATTGCTGGTATTTTGAATGCTTTCTCTTCCCACCCCTCCCCTGCCCACACACATTTTAACAGTGCCTTTGGGAATGTGACTGCTCCTAAAGGTGAAAATTGAGCAAAAAGAGAGAAGATAGCTGTTCAGCAGTAGCATTCCAAAATGTATAAAACAAAATGGAAATTGTATGCAAAATTGGATCTTCCTCTTTCCTCTTTCCCTCACAGAGCAAAAATTTCCCTTTCTACTCTTCAGTCTTTCACTCCCATGAAAGAAAAGGTTGCTCACTTTTTACAGAAGTTAAAATGGTCTATTTAATCCAGAAATAAAGAATATTTTAGCTAATGGATCAATAAAACATGTTTTGTGTAAAAACCTTAGGACTGAGGGAATAATTTGTTTTAGTTCTGTACCAGATTAGGAGGAAATAATTTGAGTAATTCACAACCAACAGGATTTTTAAAATTATTTTTTAATTTTTTAAAATTTATTTCAACTCTTTGCCTCAACCCTATCTGTCCCCCTTGTGGTCCTCTGCAAGGGTGGAAATATGAGTGAGATCACAACCAACGCCAGACACAAAATTTTAATTTGCTAATATTTTCCTGCAACACCTCACCGTTTCTATTTCTTCATAACACCCCTACTGTGGGAAATAAGGTCACACAACACACTAGTACTTATTTCACAATACCTCCTGATGAGGAACATTTTACTATTCTCACATCTCTACCCCTTTTTCTCTGCCTCTCCCTGCCCTCCTCCCTCCTACTCAGCCCCTGCTAATAGCTGGTCTAAATTTTCCAGATTAATCTGATGTGCAAGAAACAGTGATACAAACTTGCAAATTTAATATACACAAAAGCAGAAAGGCTACAGAAGGGAAGATGCGCAGTCTACTCTGCTTGTTCTGGGACAGACAGACTTATAAACAGATACACAGCTTTGCCTATAGCCACTGTATTCCACAAACCCTTAGAAATATTTCAGTTTAATGTCTGTGATAATTAAAGAGCAATGACCTTCTCATTAGCGCCAAGAGGGCTGATGATGATTGTTCCCCATTTTTCTTAATGGATGCAAGCTACACACATGATCTTAGAATATCAAAGCAATTCTCCAAGATATTTATTAGAGTCAAAATTATGAAAACACATAGCAAACCTTTAGTTTGAATTACAAGTGTTAATATATGCAGAACCAAATGAATAGCTCATCTTTCTTCCTCTCTTGTATCTTAAATTTTTCATTACAAATTTCCAGGGCTTCAAAGTAGTATCTCACAGTCAGTCCCCTTTTTTCTCTCTTGCATGACAAAGAGCTGTCAAAAATTGTTCCCGTGTTTGTTAGTATTTTTCTCTTTTTTCTCTCATCTAAATGTCAAACAACTTAGCTTAAATAAAGCACAGCATTCTTCATCTGGTGCTTCTCAAAAGAAAAACAACACCACAGAAGGCGTCTAAAAAGGCCCTAATTAATGTTTCTCATTGATTTTGTTTTAGTGTGATGTATTTTATGAAAAAAATATGAATCCAGAAGGCACTCTCATTAAAATCATTAGTGGCTCAATGTTAGCTGAAAACAGCTCATTCTTTGGTGCACTGTAGTGCTTAAAAGCACGTTCACACACAGAGTTTCTTATTTAACATCACAAGCTGGTGCTGGATGAAAACTGGCATTAGTTTTGTCAGGTACCATTGAACTGTGATGAGCACAATGTGCAAAAGCTGTATCAAGGTGAATAATAAGAATGCACCCTTGCCAGAGCTTGCATATCACTCCAAGCCCTCTTTTGTGCCCAAGAATGAAGCTTTCTGTAATTGATTTTTCTGTTGCTCATTGGAAAAAAAGTAAAAGCCAAAACAAGAGGAAATAATTACCTGGGGCCTGCTAGAGCAGTGAGACCTAGAGTTGTTCTGCTTTTCAGGCAAATTCCTGCAAGTTGATTGCCAAGATAAACAGAGATGTGTTGCTGTCTGCAGAACAGTGTTCACAGTTCTGCTGTGGTGCAACCACACAGTAGCTGTAGCCATGTGCCTTCCCCAGCAGTACTTTATAGCTAAAACTAGGAGAGGAAATTGTGTGTGTATCTTCCAGAGGACTAAATAAAGAAAAAAAATATTAGAAGAATAAAGTAAATGGCTAAGAAGATGTTTTTATAGTTTTAAAAGGAAAGTCCCAAATCAGCTTTTTTTCTGTAATTTGCTGCTGTCATTATTATCCAAAAGAGGGCAAAATGAGCTGTCCACAGAAAATATGAGAGAATTCTTTCTAAGGCACTCTCTGATGGGAAACCATATTCAGAGCAACAGTGCTTTGTTGTGAAATATGACTTTTACAGACAGAATTATTTCCAATGTATGAATCCAAGTTTAATGTGTTCAAGTAAGACTGACCATCTTCATAAATCATGTGTTGTTTATCTGAGAATATTTCAGTAAGTTTGACAAATTCTGTGAAATTCCAGTAGAATAGGCTCAGAAATGAGAACTGTTGCTATTGCCATACTTTGACAATTAGAAATTGCCTTGGGGTTTTTCAGATTTAGGATGTAAAGACCTACGAGTTAAGCAGAAACACATTTTGGCAGCAAACATATGAATCTCATTTATAAAAAGTAATGAAACAATAAGTAATGTTATTTTTTCTACTGTCTTCTCCTTTGGATTTTTGTAAGAATGGTTATGAGGTGCAATAGTACATCTTGTAATAATATTTTTGTGTTAGAGAACCATACTGACAAATAAGACTAGTGAGAAGTAGTATAAAAAGGGAATAGAAATCTGTGGATTGAACAGGATAGCTGTTTCAGCTGTTTAAGCTTTGTAACACATAGTGCGATGACTGAATTTTCATTAATTTGTGTCTTGGTTTTTAATGCATCATTCATTATAAAACTTCACTGAGAACTGAACCACTGATGGATGTACACTAATATATGGGATACTCTACCAGGGAAGTCACATTTTTAGTAGAAGAGGTAACATTTATTCTGGTCTGATCACTGTTAATGAGGCTGTCAACCAAATTTTCTTGGAAAAATAATTACTCTGCAAGTAAGGCCATTTAGATCTAGATATGAGTAGTAGACCTCTATTAATTTAAGATTCAAACTATTTTAATGGTTTAATATTTTTTCTTTATGGAGAGCACAATAGTGAGGTCATCTGTAATAAAGATGATAATATTGAACCTTGGTAGTTTTCCTTCCTGTATCTATAGGACATTTATGGCTGAAATATGGTTGAGAGAGCCTTAAAACATTGTTTTATGGCAACCTCTACGCAGTGCTATAAAGCCCTTTTTTAATGATAAATAAATTATGGAAGATCTATGTCTTAGCATAGGGATGTGTTCTTCCTCTTGTGAGTAGACTGACTTTTTAGCAATGTTTAGATTATCATGGTTACATGAGCTCCAATTGAACCCTGTGCAAGGAGGTGTAACTCCAGTTGTGTTGGTGGATGTAATGAGGCAGGCACAGCACTCCTGAGTTCAGCCCAAGAAACAAAGTACACATTAAAGTTGCCATGAGCGATCTCTGGCACTGAAATGTCTTGCTATCTCAGGAATTGCCTCATTAAATAGGATACAAAATTATCCAGTTTGTCTACAAATAATTATTTTAGAGGCTTCCTCCTAAAGCTCTGAGGCTGCATGGTACCAAGCTCCTTCAGAGGCATGAATAAGAAGCATGATTGACTTTCACTATTTACTGAATTATTGATTGAATTTATGGATGCTAATTTAGTTGTGGAATATAATAGACATGGCACTGTATTGAAAAGATCAGATCAGGGTTTGAGTTAAAGCCTCTGCATGTTGTGCTGATGGATGGGGATATCAGGCTGAGCAAGCTCAGAAATAAGCTGAACTACACTTCATAACTTGCTTTTGATCACACAACTGTAAAGCTGAAGTAATTCCATCAAATTCACAGTGAAGGTTTTTCTTCTCTAAACGAGACTTTTTCTAGGTTTAAAAAGTATTCAATTTTTTTTATTTTTCCTTTTTTCTTTTTAAGGATGATTGGTAATGAAGCCTAGGTCACTGCAATCCTCATATCCATTCAACAGTAATAGTGAGCTCCCTGATATCAACTTCTGAATAGAGAAATGTTCTTTTGACCTTAACCTCACACGCTGGAGAATACTGTTCTTATTTCACAGCTTGATTACTCTCACTAAATTGTATTTACCACTCTTTTATTTTGCATTTGAGCCTATGGTTAGGTCCTCGTGCATTTAGACCATCTCACAACAGAAACCTATAACTGAGTTTAAAAGTTTGCAATTACAAATAGCTAACATGGTATAGAAAAGAATATATATAGAGAAAGAGGGGTTAAAGACATTGGTTAGAGATTATAAAGGCAATCCAAGGAGAGCTTGGGCCCCTGCCAATAGCCCTGTTGTAACCAATATCCCATGTTTTTGCTAAGGTGTGAAGTATTACTTCTATTCCTAATAATGCTACAGAAGTAGAATGTGACTTGGTTGCACAAGCTGCTTCTTGCTAAAGAAAACCCTTCAGGGTCATGCATTGTGACTGATAATTGTTTCAGAAATTTTGGATGAGCCAAGAATCCATTGCCTTTGGGGAGGTGAAAAATTCTAACATTAAGAAGTTCCTGGCTCGGGTGAGTATAACCTAATATATTTGCTTCCTTTCTGCACGTTATGTCTGCATGTAATATGTGGTTCCTGTCACAGTGCTGTGCACTCTGACAGAACCAGAATACAGTTTTTTATCTCTTTTGACTTAAAAAGCTCTACTCTGATGCACAATCATTAGGCATTCTTCAATAACCGATAGATAATATTTTGGCAGCTGTAATTTACTACAGCTGCACCAGAAGGCTGACTGATGGATGGAAAGGAATCAGAATGAAGAAATTTTCCTCCAGACCTAAACCTAATCAGTGCTTGTGTCCTGGTTTAGGACAAATTTGAGAGGAAACCTCCAAATGGGGTCTCTCCAGGAAAAAGAACAGATTCAAGCTGCCCCTCCCCCAACTGGTTCCGAAAAAAAAGTTCCTTGAAGGAAAGTGGAAAAAACTGTTTATTTAACAAGCAAAATATCTACAAGCATAAAAATGGACTAATATTAAACAATGAAACCTCTCGCTGTTCAAAGAGATGGCAAATCCAGGAAAGTCCTTGCCGTGAGGTGCAGCTCGGCTCGCTCAGTCTCTTATCAATCTCTCAGGCGCCGGAGAGTGCCGAGGCCCAGGCCCCGGTGGGCCACATGCGTGAGCTCCTGGGGTGTGCTGGGTTTCCAGTCCAGAGCAGGTTTGAACAGATCCAAGGAAAAAAAGAAAAAAGGAAATCACAGTCCAGGGAACTTCCCTGCCCCAGCTAGCTAAAACCAACTAAAAGCAAAGGAGAGCTCTGTCTCGCTGTCTGTCCGTGCTGCAGACAACACAGTCTGGAGATAGCTGTGGGAGAGTGAAGGCTGTTTCTGAAAACAAACTGCGGCTTCTTCTTTCTCCTCTTCGCTCTCAAAACCAGTCTTAAAGGTGCAGAACTTAATATGTAACATAAACAGAACACACGATTTGGGGATACAGGCATCATAAAGTCACCCCAGGACAGCTTGGAAGGTTCTTGTGCAAAAGGTGTACGTGCAGGATCCCCTCTATGAATCATATCTTCCACCAGTTGCAGTAGATGCCTTTGAAAAAATTTAGGAAAACATTTTCCCAACACAGGAAGCCAGTTCTCACTGCAAACAGCCAATAACTAAAAAATCAAGTGATAATGTGCCCACTTAAGATTGAAGGGATCACACAGCAGTCTTTCTGGATTATCTCAAAATCCAACTAGAAGAAGAGATCTGAAACATTAAGTAGATATTTTGTGCCTTACTTAATAAATTACTTGAATTCCTCTTAGATTAGGTAATTGTTTTATTCTGTCAGTCTTCTGACACTAAAAACAACTTTTTATAAAACATATCTCTCAGATAATAAACTGCATTTATCTGACTTATGATATAATATGTATATATATATCACATATTCATATAATATATATTATGGTTTATGATACTTTCAGTGTTATCCATTAAGAGATAGATTTCTTTACAAATCAAGAATTTTTTTTCCATTTTCACGAAGCCACTTCTTTCTTTAATCACAGCAGTACGTTTGATTTTGTTTGTACTCTGGGAATTCCCTCAAATTCACATTCTTCTGTTATATTTACAGCCCTGAATATGTGTCCTGTATTGTACAATTCTCTAGTAAGTGTATCAACAGTGAGCAGTGAGTAAAGGGAATGTATTAAGCAACATACTTCAAACCCATGGTTTTAATTAGCTAGGGACAGGATTTAGCAAGTCAAAGCATTTATTTAAACAGTCTTGACATAGCTCAAGACAGCAACAGCAAATGTAACACTTAAGGCCACATTAACAAACACAGATGGTTTCAGATTCTCTCTTTAGAGTGGTACTGCTGCTTAGATGATGCAGAGCAGTTGGAAACTTTATGAAATAACTTCTAGCTGCAAGTTGCAGGATTTAGCTGTGAGTTATGTCCACTATATTCTATCCATGCAAATGCCTTGGTTCATTTTATATATCACTGTGACATATCACTGCTTATATGGTGTTCAGATTTTTTGCTGCAGGCCTGATTTGTCTTTATGTAGCAGTTTATGCTGCCTGTAACAACCACATTATAATATTCTTTCTTATTTTCACTCAGTGAAAATTCCTAAGATGTGAATTTTTTCTGCCTTTAATAATGGGATTCCTTTTCTTACTTTAAAGCTGTGGGCCAAGAAGTACATTTTTAGCAGTATGTGTAGCTAAATGAACATATAGCTCCCATTAATATTAATTTGGGCTGCATATTCTACTTAGCTCCTAAAATGGTTAAACAGTTAAACAACCTGGCTGTTTGAGAGACAGTAGGAACATGCCATTTGAAGCTGCAGAGCAGCACCAGAACTTCTGGCACAGATTAAGACCTTAATGTTGGAGCAGTTTTAGGCTTATGTCTAACTTACCCCTACAGACTTCAGTTTTTTCTGTGCATGTGCTGCTTTACTTGTACCCTTTTGTGATGTTGTTCACTGCTTAACTATGTTACTGGCTTGGATTACTTGCCCATGAAGAGATATTCAGTGAGATGAGCTTTGCTCTTGAGCCTTTTGCTTGCTTGTTCCCTATATCTAGACTATGGTTTTAGTTAAGACCTGATGAAAAGTGGGGTTAAAAACCATCTGGGAACACTGTTTCTGTGATATGCTTAATGAAAATTTGACTGTATGTTACCTCAAGAATAACTCCTTAATCAAATGAGAAGTCTTCATTGTCTGTAGGTGTATTCTGCATCCCAGATACCTCCAGAAACAACCAAAACTGCAAATCTGGGAAATATGGCTGTGGAGTCTCCATTATACCTCTAATGACATCACTAAATAAAGAAGAAGAAATAATATCATAAGCAGCTTTCATTAAGTAAAAGTTGGAAGTAAAATATTTGAGTTAGAGTGTGTATAAAAGTATCCCAAAGCAGAGTGATTTTTAAAAATCACTGTAATTTGGTCTTATAAAAGACCATAAGGTGTGCCTATGAGGTGCTTTCCAAATCTGTGTGGTTGCTTTCCGGTAAGGAGATAGAATAATTTGAGGTTTCTTAGGTACCTAAGCAGTGAGTTTTTTATTTCTTAAACTTGAAAGGATTTTAAATATTGTTTTATACTTTGAATTTTCTAGCCTCAGTAATATATGTCTGTGTATAAATATGCACATACATACAGATATATGGATAAAATTCCCCAAATACTCATCTCCTTTAACTTTCCTTTGAAATTACTTACCTCTGAAAATGGATTGGGATCTGTAGTTGGCTTTATTCATGTTGAGAAGTTAATTCCAGTCTTTTTTCAGATTCCGTTCTCTTTTTTCCATTGCTCTTTTCTTATTTCACCACTAAACCAAACATGTTGAAAATGAAAATATGTATAAGCACAGAACCAATTTGCTCAAGGATCCATTCTGATCAGCAAAAGCAAACAGAGGAATTTGAGGCGAACACAATGTACCTGGGGACACAGTGTGGTTGTGTCTAGGGAGTGAAGGGGCAAGGAGAAAATGCATTACCGTCTGGAACATATGAAAGAGATTGCCTAAAAATACCCTGAAAGCTTCTCCATGACAAATAGGAGGAAAAGATTCTCCTGTTGGCATTATGGTGCTCTGTCAAGCAAGCGTTGAATGAATTGCTTTGACTTAGATCTTGGACCCCAACTGATATTTAGTCTACAGATAGCAACCCGGTTGGTTTTCTAAAAATAGCTCCTTCAGATTGCAAATATGCAGATTGCACCAGCCCAGAAGAACATATGAGATCAAGATGTTGAAGAAATGATGAAAAGCCTATGTAACACTTTCTTTTTTTCCCACCCCCCGCCCCCCTCCATAATTTGCTTTCTGCTAAAGTTTCAATTACTGCTTGGTGACATTTTGGGAGCCGATGCACATTTTCAGTCTCATTTTTCCCTTCCCTTTGCCTATTTCCCACCTGTGTAAGCCATTGCTAATTTTCATTCAGAGTCCTGCATGAGGGAGCCCATTTATTCTGTCTCTTTCGCAGGGTGCTTCTTGTTTCCTATTTCCTGTTTGTTTTTGAAACATCTACCAGTTTGCTTTCTGGTAGAGTCTGTGGGCTTTGGCTGTCTGTGCTCTGGGCCTGTGCACCCACATGGAAGTGAACAAACAAAAAGCAAGCTTTGCCTTGAAAACAAAGTGTTTGGAGATGGATTTATCATCTACTGTGTAGGGGTTCCAAATACAGAAAGTTCTCAGAATCTTATATACGCAGGCTTAAACATAGACATGAATACCTGAGGCCATGGAGAAGACTTCCAGATTTAGAACTATAAGTAATAATGTGAGTTTGATGAGAAGGACATTAAGTTAGGTTGTAGGAAGTTTTAAGGTTTTAAAATTAAGATATAGCAGTCATTATAAAGGTAATAAGTTGTTTAAGGTATAATAAGTAGTTTTGTGTGTCATCATATGATTGGTCAAAAGGGTCAGCACTGTGGCAAAGTCGTACAAAACAAAATAATTAGTTATTGGTGTGAAAACAGAAACATTCTTTTGTGGCATTAGTTTATTAGGTAATTAATCTTCAAAAAACCTTGTGACCACTGCCCAATAACATCTATTGAATATAGTAAAGATGCTCTCATGACTTCATGAGACTGTAAAGGAAGAATAATAAGTCATGCTTTAAGATATCTCCTTGTGGTCCCATCTCTTGCAAAAACCTGATACTACTGAACGGTTATGTAAAAGGGAAGAGGGACATCAGTTTTAGTTGCATGTTGAAAACCAGGTGTGAGAAATCAGTTAGTTTTTCTTGGTAGGGACCTATCCTATTGCTGTGGGTTGCTGTGAAAGTGCTAGCACTCTCTCTAGTACAATGGGATATTCAACGGTTGTTTTTTTTGGTTGTTTTTCTTTGGCTTCTTGCTATTTTTTTCTTCAAGAAAACAAATGTACCTACTGGCATTTTGGTTTAGGCTTCACTTGAGTATTTCCCTTTTAATAGGAAACATTTTCATCTTCCTATGTCCACTTGCTGTAATGGTTAAACATATCAGCATGGTGTGCAAACTAGACTGAGGGTACAGGCCATGCAAAACTGGTCAGTCTGAGATACTGCTAAGCAAAAGGCAGTGTAACAGGTAAAGCCAGGAGTGGGGAGTTTGGAGTTACCTGGTTTTGTCTCATACAGCCATGCTTTTGGCTAAAGAGTACGATGTTTCTACTCTACAGATAATAGAAATTCAGAAATCATGGCTGTAAGAGACCTACTAGAGGAAAAAGAAAAGAAGCACAAAGTAGCTGTGAAAACTGGCTTGCAATGATTGTTTAAAGAAATAACTTTTGTCAGGTTATTGTATTAATTTACTTTGTTTTCAAACTAGTAAGTGAAGGGTGACTGTGTTTTCCTCCACAGATCTTACATTTTTCTGGTTTTATTTGCTGTCCTCTTCCACTAAAACTGTGCTGGAGAGAGCTGGTCAAGTTGGATCAGGCACTTGCTAGCCCTTGCATAAGTATCTGCAATGCCTTTTCCCTTCCCATGCTCCCCATGGTGCTGTTTCCCTGTGATCACACCTGCTTTTTCTTACCACAGTTAACCTGCCCTTTGCTGAAAGGGCGATGAATTATAAGAGCTTTCTGTACACAGCTACAACAGGATCCAACTGGTAAGGCAGGTGCTCCTCAGACTGATTTAAGTATCCTCTTTCCAAGGATTTGAGTAATTATTCTGCACAGACATTAGCTGTTGGATGGAGGCTTTCTGCCTGATTTGGTAAGAGGCAGTTGTGAAGGAAACAGGTAAGTGATATTTTAGCTCTGGCATTAAAAGGTTCTCATTGCCAATATGGCAATAGAAATACCTACATGGAGATTTAATTGTTTGCTTCCTTCCCAAATCCAGCCTAAAACACATGCCCAGCTCTGTTTAGAAATTATAGTATGAGATTGACTCTCTTAATGGCTCTTAAAGTTTCTCCCAAATTGTAACAAAGTCTGCAGCAGAGGCATTATTCTCCTTTTGACATTCTTTTCATGTCAGCAGTAAACATTTCTAAAAGCTAGATGTACTCTGCCTTTTATTTTGCATTAGGCTCTCTCTCTGTTTCTGACTGAGGCTGGCAAAACTTCTTGACAGGACTGCCATAATATAACAGAACCAAAAAGATGAAAAATCAGAATGATGATATTCACTTACAAAATAATCTCCCCTATCGTTATTCCAGTCTAAGAGAATCTTCCTGTTAGCAAAGTTTTCTCAGTCAGACTGTGCCTTTGTACAGTCTTTGTTGTAGCAGAGCTCAATAATGGTAATTGTTGGTGATATAATGCATGGCTTGTGGTGTAACTATTCGGGCTGTAGGAGCTAAGGACAGAGTGCACAGAGTTACTGGATCACTGGGGCCCTATGTCTTATGACTAGGAACTAAATCCTCTCAAAATTCTGGGGACTTGGGCCCAGTAAGACCATTATTCTATTTCACATAAGCAACAGAATGCTGTTCAATAACCTTTCACTGCAGCTTCTTCCTGAAAGTTTCCAATTTGCTTGGGACAGAATCTGAACAAGTTCCTGTGCTGCAGGATGAATAAATGGCACACACAAGCCCCCTGGTTAAGGACTGCAGGTTTTGGTCACATAGTGACATAGTGTCACTTGACACTCCAGAACATGGGGAAAAAAGTTGTGATTGGCTTGGGGAACCATAGCCTAGTACTGCTGCATAACTTGTTGGATAGACATACTGTTGCTCATATTTATATTCTATAGTAAAACCAAAAAAATAATATCTATGGTTATAGTAGGAAGAATTGGGAAGTCATCAAATTGTAATTAGAGTGGCAGGGAAGAGTTTATACTCATTATTGGCTAAAACAAAATAGATAAGTAGTTATTGATTAAAGAGTTGCTTGCTTAATAGGAATTTATAAATCCAGGACTCAAAAGAGAATGTTTGTTTTACTGCTTTTAATTATTTAACATGCAGTGACATTTCTGTTTTGCCAACAGCAGCACAATAGGTCCCTAATGAACTGAACCGAGTTACTAATAATTAAACCATCAGGCAGAAGTAAGGGGAGCACCATGTTATTAGATTAACATTCTTAAATAGTCGTTCTTTATTTTTTAAATAAAACTTCTTATTTTTTAAATAAAACTCTGGGAGAGTCTTCTACCATGCCCCAAACCAACTAGACATTAGCCTACTTGAGAAAGCAAAGTTTATTAATGGCTGACACTTACAGACTCCTTGAAATACTGATAAAAAACACCCTAAAGTTATTCATAGGACTATGATGAAAATTTGGTTTCAGTACTTCCTCTAGCCTATAAACAAATAGAAGTTGATTGTTTGATGAGAATGTTGGTCAAGATTTTTCTTTCTCTAGTTGACTTCTTGCTCTGTGATTATGATCATTTTATGTGGAAAAGGTTTGGAGTGCAATAAAAATTGGTTTATATGGTTTCTTGATGGGCAGTATTAGAAGGCAGTGAACTTGTTGAAGAATTTTGTTCACCAGGGAACAGAGTACATTAACTTGTGTAAAGAATAGGATGGTGATAAAAGAAACCCTTAGTTTAATACCTTTAAGTAATATCTGGTGAGGTTTTTTTTTTTGGTTTTATTTTCTAGTAGAACTGAGTATTTATTCTTGCACTGTAGCTTCAAAAAGATATGGAAGAAACAAACAGGTTGTTGAAAGGGAAAACAAGAATAATTGGAGTTATGGAACAAGAGTAAATGAAAAGAGATGGAAAACACTAAGCCTTTTTATTTCAGAGCAGAATGAACAAGAAGAGATATGATAAAGGCGTCAGAAGAGATGACTGTTATAGAGAAGGTAGACCAGGCTACTCACTCTTTTTCTTAATACTAAAAAAAGAAAATACTCAACAGAATGGAGTGAATGCAAATTCAAAACCAAAAGAAACAACTGTCAACTCTGTTCCCTGACAGGATTCCTTGATAAAAGGTGCCATTGAATTGCAGAAGTTAGTAAGATTCTTTTTTTTTAATGGACTGTTAACTGTAAGAAACATTCAAAACTTGCTGATCATATCATTTCTAAGGTTCCCATTTTCATTCAAAGTTCATCTAGCTACTGAAAAAAACATAATTTTTACTCAGATTACTTGATATCAAGGCTTCACTGTAAAGGCCTGTGTCAGAGGCTGCTGAGGGACAGAGAAGGCATGCTGCTTTTTCTGTCATCCCACATGAGATGTTTTTGATGTCTCCTGCCTTCTCTATCAATTTGGTAAATTCAGAGGAGCCTGAACTGAGCAGTTAGATAAGCACAGCTCATCCCCAGAAGCTGTGATGTGGAAGTGTCTGCAGAATGCATTGTTCTTATTGGTGTTGGTAAGTACTTGCTGTAAATGGATGGAATGGGGCATAAAACTCTGGTGATAAAGTTGGCAACTATGTTTTCTAGGTGATCTCTTACATTGTTGAGAAACTTTCACAGCTAAACAAAAGAGGGCTTTGTTTGTATTTAAAATTAATTTAGATTCAATAAATGATTTTGAGAAGTTAATGTAGCAGGCAAAATGTGACTAGGAGGCAAGAATCTACATGGAGGTATGAGGAGAAATCAAATATACCTTGGACCAGGACAGGTATTTTTTGCTTTACGAAATTTTGCCCCACTTGTAAGAAATAAACACTGATAATTTGTCTTTTTTTGTCAAGTACTAGGGTAGATGAATGTTTTGTAGACAAATGTTTCTGTCCACCTCTATAACTGAAGCCCTTCTGGTCATTATTTTTAGAGTAAATGCCATCTGATCTAGTGCAGACTGAAGTCCTTTGCTGGTTAGCACTAGATATGACCTTGGGTCAGTATTTTTGAGTGTTCACATCCTTTTAGGGGAAAAGAATCTTAAATGTGCCATTCATGCTAAAACATCTACCATGGTTATTTCAAAAAATTGGGTTCTCCAAGTTGGTACCTTAATTTGTAGGGCTTGTCATCAAACATGGCAACTTTTTGTTTTCCATTATTCCTATAAACCTATAACCTGCTGAGGTCTGTGTGTGAAACATCTCACCACTTTGAGGCTCTTAGAACTGTATATTGATCCTTACCATGTTTCTCCCTGGTTTTTGGTAGCAGACAGGTCATGTTCTGAAGAGGCATCAGGTAGTGGTGCTTCCCATCTGTGTTAATATTAAATTAATGGAAGTTTCTTATAATGTTTTGCAGGTGAAAATTTTTGTTGTATTCCATATGCATGTCTGGGTAAATGTTGACTCCTCCCCAGACGCATTGTCTTTGAATATTTGCTCTAAGAAGCCTGAAGTCATTCACAGGTGCTCGATCCATGATTTATCTTAATTCTAATATTTCTGGGATATCTTAGTCATGGAGGTGCTTTCCCAATGTGTTTTCCCTGGTGAACAAGCCGAGGAGCTGTCTCCAGAACAATTTCTGCATTACTGTAAATATGCAGAGACTGCATTTGCATCAAAGACAAACCAGCCCAAGGCATTGTACACTGTGTTTCACACCATAAAAATCCATATTGCTTTACAGGAAACATGAAAATCAAAGTGGTTCTTTGCAACATTAGTAGCTGATAACAATGCTGGTCTGAAATTTTCTTTGCAAAGTGTTTCAAACATGATTACTAGGGGCCTAATTCTGTTCCCAACAAAACAGATGTTGCTAACTTGCAGTTTTCCTGGTCTAGGAGATTGGGAAAACTCACCCTAAAAATTATCTTTAAATGGTCCTTCAGGCTTGGTGCAAATCAGAGAGTAACAATTACCCCGTCCTTGAGCAGCCTTCAGTGGCCTGCACCAGATGTTTCACAAAAACTGGGACATAATTTTACAGCAGGGAGACTATGGATAAACTGTTTCCAGGTTTCTGTCTGTCTATTCAAAGCAATCAGTCAAGTTCCTTCTGAAATGTTTGCTTTTACTCCTGAATGTTCTGGATATCCTTGAAAATGGTATCAGTAGCTCCATGGTTCTGGTGTTTATGTTGCTGAGAGCAAGTCTGTGAAAGCCATACTGATGTAAATCTGGCCACTGAATGTGCAGAAGGAAGTTGTAGGAGAAATGCATTGTGCAAAAAGCACTTTCCTTTGCAAGCTTCTTACTTTGTGAAATGCAGAATGATGAGGGCTATTATTTCCTGTTGCTGTCAGACACAAAATGCAGAGAGTTTCCATGGCTGCTACAATCATGTGGCTGCTGCCAGTTTCCTGCCAGCACTATGGGCATGGGACAACTAAGGGAATTCCTAGATCACAGAATCATGGAATGGCCTGGGTTGGAAGGAACCATAAAGTTCATCTCCTTCCAAACCCCTGCCATGAGCAGAGACACCTTCCATAGACCAGGGTGCTCAGAGTCCCCTCTGAGCTGACCCTGAGCACTTCCAGGAATGGAAAGCCCACAGCCTTTCTGAGCAACCTGTGCCAGTGTCTTACCATCCTCAAAGTAAGGAATTTCATTCTAATATCTCAGATCAGAATCTCCACAAACTAACTTAGACTGAATTGTTGAGGAGGTTTTTTTCAAATGTTCATGTGATTCACTTCTCCCTATTTATATATTATGTTGCTTCTGAAAATCTGGGGAATCTGAAGAAAAGCAGTGCATGGGAGAACTTCAACCCACTTCTGCAAATTCGTGAAGCTCATCTAGTACGTGGGTTATTCAAACTGAATCTCAACATAGAATCTTTTGAAATT